>PITA01013898.1:0-55699 GCA_004023965.1 Spilogale gracilis
GACCCGCCGTCAGCAGCCCCGGACTCGCGGTCAGCAGCCCCGGACTCGCGGTCAGCAGCCCCGGACCCGCAGTCGTCCCCCTTCATTCTCAGCTCACCTGCTTGCCTACACGCGGGCGCCCGCGGGCTATGCCGGATGACTCCCCACTTAGAGACCTCCGCCGGAGCCCCAGGAAGGATGGAGGGGTTGCACATCCTGCAGCGCTGGGTTGAGCCCTTCCTGTTCGCCCACGCGAGGTCTTCAAAGGGAATCTGTAACTTAGCATGACGGGGGCCTGTTCGGGACATCAGCACAGTCAGGGTGTGTCCCCCCTGCGCTGGCCCCATCCCACCAGGGGCTCACAGTCAGTCTCTCTCCTCCCTCCCCTCCAGACCACGGAGCCCACACTCATGGGCAGGCAGAGTACAGACATCTCCTTGTGTTTCTATTATAAATAGCGCATAGTAAGAAAATTCTATATTTGGTTGCATCTGCCTTTTGCTTAGTTTTTTGTTTTTGTTTTTGTTTTTGTTTTTGTTTTTGTTTATCTTTCCCTGTAGCACATCAGCTTACAGAGGAGACAATGATTTTTTACGAAGAAAAGCCGAGCTGAGAAGGACTTAAACCAGCCAACCCAAATTAACTCGAGGAAAAATTGCCCACACCTTCATCTGCCTAAGATTTTGAGATGGAGATCATCCTGATGAACTTCACCTCGAGCAAATCATAGCTGAGGAATGCTGAGCTGCTTTCCAAACCAGGCTCCCCGCAGCAGCTCCGGCCACCCTGAGCATGGCCATCAGCTTGCAAGGAAACGAGGGGCTTCTCGGGCGAGCTGCCCCCAACACTGCGCCCTCCTGGGGAGGAGAACCGTGTGCCCATGTGCGTCCTCGTCAGTTAGAAATCCCCATTCAGGAAGCAGAAAGTTGCCCCCCAAGGCCACTAGGGCAGGGACAGCAAGGGATGTCTGGTGTGCGGCAGGTTACGGGAGAACACAGACCAGAGGCGAGGCAGGAAAAGCAAACCGTTCTGCCTGGGATGAACATACTTTCAGTTAACCGTGGACAGTAATGTGTCCTGGTTATGACAACCCTCCTCCATGATGGAGAAGCCAAACCCTACGTAACTCTGTCGTTGTAAGAAGGACATCGCGTGTGCCTTTATCTGCCATACAGTATGGTCTACAAACTAAAGGCCACAAAAAGTATAAAAGCCAGCCAAAATAACAAGAAGCCAAATGGATGGTCCCCCCAGCTAAGTAAGTCACACCTAGGGAAAAGTTTACAGGGAGGGTGACCGACCATCCCAGATTGGCAGGACTGAGTTGGTTCCCGGGATTCAGGGGCTTTCCATTTTAAACCCGGGATAGGTGAAGACAAACCAAACTGAGTGATCAGCCTACTCACCACCTTACTTCTCCGTCTCTGATCCAGGAGCCTGGCTGTGGTCCCTGAGGGAGAACATCGTTCTGTCTCCAGAAAGAGAACGGGATAGGTAGAGGAGTGCTTCTCCGCCCCTGCCGACACTCTCACGCCAGGGAAGGGGGCAGACCACTGGGACGTGCGGGTGGGGAACCGAGCCAGTGGGACCCTTCCTCTCCAGGACAGTCAGCTTCCTGTGTTCTCCACTCTCGCCTGCCCGCCAGGGTTCCTTGGGATCCCTGCTCCTTCTCTCATTTCAATGCGGATAAGTTATGGTGGGTTTTAGGAGGACCCTTTGAAACACAGGGAGATGAGGAATCTGACCAGGCTCCTGCAGGCTGAGCCTCCGTCAGCAGTTGGGCTGCCCAGTGACTGCCTTGTCTCCTGGGCTCTCTGCCCTGACAAAACTATAGCCACGGCCATCTGGGGGGGACACGGCTTTATTTGAGGAGCCTGCTTCTCACTGTGAGTCTGCTTACATCTCTGTCAGCAGTCCCCTATGGTCTCAAGAGAAATGCCCAAGTGAGGACCATATTCAATCCTTTCTGTCCTAAAAATCCCCCAAAGGCTCCACCCAAAAGGGACAATCTCCCACGAAAGCCTACTGCATCGTGTTACCAAATAACAGATGCAAAAACGTTTACTTGTACGTTGTTTTTAAATGTTTTCTAGATACTAGCATACGTACATCTCCATCCTGCGTGGTCAGAAAGTGACTCAGGAGCTGGAATCCCATCGTGCATCCAGTCCAGGCCTTCATAAAAGCCTGAAAAAAGGAATAAATGAAAAAAGGGGCAGGACACCCAGGTGTTGACATGGCCTTTGGATCAATCCATTTGGACAAAAATGTAACAGCTTCTGTTTTTATTTTCATACTAGGCATATACAAGAAGTTACAAAAAATGTGAGGGGTTTGGTTAGTTTATCTGTTTTAATCTCCTGCAGAGAAAACGTCTGTAAAAGTCTCTTAGACGGCGGATGAGGGAGTGGAAACGATGCCTGATCAGAAACTGCTCAGAGGTCTAGGAAGACAGTCAAGTCTATGGCGAAGTCATTAAGGAAACACTGGAAGACTGACCTTTTCCAGCATCGAACAAAACTGGAATCCACCTTTCAGTTTTAGGAAAGTCCCAGGAATCACTGAAATGCCCTTTTAGCAGCACTTCTAAATTAGCATATTTTCAGAGTTCTGCATTCCTCGTGTGATCCAAGCATTTTCCAACCTGGCATCGGTTACAGAAGGTGTTGGGGAAAGAAACGAGCTCTAGTTCCTCCGGACGGACCTAATGAGAGCATCATCATGTAGGGTGACCCGGGTAACGGCGGGGCTGCCGGGCTGGCGACCCTGGCCTGGGCCGGGGAGACGAGACCCGGCCCTCCAGGACACTGGGCACCATGGGCACAGAACTGCCGGGAACTGCGGGCGCACCCACGCAGGACTGGAAAACAGCCGCCCACCCCTCCAACGGGCCTTCCTTCTGCCCCCAAGCCTGTGTCCCCACTGTGCTCCATTACAAACGAGCCTTGGCCACCTTCTCCCTTCCTGCGGCCCGGGAGCCCCTTCCCTGACCCACACCCCCTCCTGCCCTGAGGTCACAGAAGCAGGTTATTTCCCCATGTGCCTCCCTCCCCTCGGGTCGCATCGACTTCCTGCAGGGACACGGCGTTTATATAAAAGGTTTTCCTCAGCGTTCCTGCAATCCAGGCTGCAGGCCTATTTGGCAACATTAATTCTCTCCCTCACCAGCGGCCACATGAATTCAGTGCTTTATAAACTATTTCAGGGATCCGATTTATCAGGCCTGACAGTGTCGCGGGGAAATACACAGCCTCGCCTCAGCCTAGTGCACTCTGTGGCTCCCATTCATCATTATTTAATTCAAGGGCCTAAAATTCTCTGACATTATTAATAGTAAGATGAATCGCTGGAAAACTACAGGATCTGTGACCAACGAGGCTGAAATAATCCATTTTGGTGAAAACGTCTACGTGGAGTTGCATATTCCCCGACGGCGGGGCCCCCTCGTTAGCCGCCGTGCATCTGTGCATGGTGGGGGGCCGAAGCACGCAGTCCCTCAAAAGGAAGATAATTTGATGGCAATTCCCTTCCAAGCCACTCACACCAAAGCTCGCCGGGAGGCAGGAGGGGGCCGTGGAAAGAGGATGCTGTCAGCCCTAGGATTCCTCCACTTTGTCTGTCATTCGACTCACAATGTACTAATTTGAGCCATTTTGCACTTGATTAACTTTAACTAGTCTGGCTTTGAACCTGGGTGGGAGCTGGGCCTGGAAATCTTCTGGGTGATTATCAAACTGGATTCTTGCGACACTCACGTTTCCGAGGGTGCCCTGTCACTGCCTCAGCTCTCATGACCGCCTCCTCCTCCCTTTCTAATGCAAAGGAAAAGATATTTCCACCTCCAAATATAAATTTTCTCTTTTGAAGGAAACCATTAAAAAACAAGAACACATTTGTTTGTCTTTTATTGTAATATCCAGGGGGAAACCCTGAATATTACCAGTGGATTATATGTGGGACAAGGTTAATGGTCTTTAGCGAAACTGCAGAGGGGATAGAACAATAGAAAGATCAATCCAATAACGATGTGTTTCTTTTTTAAGCCTAGAAGGATAAGCTTCCTCAAAGAAAAGTCTTTTGAAGTGAATTTTAAATATTATAATTTTATAGTTGACCCAAGCACTATCAAGTAGGATTAAAATTAAATCTTCCCACCTTAAATATTTGACGGGAAAGAAAGTGCTTGACTTTTCCCAGCAAATGCTCCCAGAAATACCAGAAGGGTTATTTCCTATAATTAACTTCAGTAACTGTGAAGGTATAAGCCCATGTTCTCCATTTCTGCTCTCTGGAGCAAAGAAAGAAAATCTGGTCCGTGTGCTGTACTTGGGACAGCCTGGTCATTTTCCCTCAGCATTCCTTGTGTGCCAGGCACTGTGCTGGGGGTTCGATGAGGTCTCGCTCGTCACTGTCGCTACCAACATTTACTGGTGACCACATGTGTCTGCCAAAGCCCAAGAGGACCGGTCTCATCTCTCCCCGACGGAATAAGCCCCCGCTCACACTGCTGTCTCCAAGAGCGTACCCATCAAGTCTTTTAAGTGTCCCACAGGCTCATTTCTGTTTCTTCAATGTTCCTCTTAAGGTTTTCAGGGCCAAGTCGGGGGGCAGGAGTGGATAGCATAGAGTTGTTCGAAACTAAACTTCTGTTTACCTCCAAAGGCATAACTTCCTATTCTCTAATATGAACCAAATTCCATATTGGCAGAAAATTTATGTGGGAAGTGCATCAGGGCCACGGAGGGAAGGCTAAAATGAATCGGTTTGTGTATTTATGTGCATGGTCTCTGTTCTATCTCCCAACCAAAGTGTGTCTCTATTTGCTATTTTATTTGATGACAGGTGCCCTCCATCCTGCTGATTAAGGAGGAACCGTGGATTGCTTCAGAAAGGATTGACCACACTTACTTACAGTTTCTGGTCCAGCATGTAAGAAGCTTAGAAGTCATCATTCCATCCAACAAGATTAAAAAAAAAAAAAAAAGTGCTGAACAGAGTGAAAATCAAAACCCTTCCAAGACCCACCAAAGAATTGAGGTCACGGGACACATGACTGCGCCCAGCACTGGAGAGACATACAGGTGCATACAGAAAGTTACGACTTTTCCAGAGTGGAAATTCACAGGCAGAAACCACAAGAACCCATACCCAGCTCCTTTTATCTAGTACATCATGTCCAGTCTTCAACGGGATGCAGGCTATCCCAGGTACAGTAGGGATTAGCAGAGAGGGGATTTAAAACAAGTATAATTAATATCCGAAGGGCTGTCATAAAAAAGGCAGACGGTAACCAAGGACCGAGGGTCATGTACCCTGAGATGGAATTGCTAAGAAAGAATCAAAAGGAAATGCTAGAAATCAAAAATAAGAGAACAGAACTGAAGAATGTCGTTTATGGTCTTATAAAGGGACTGGACACAGCCAGGAAAAGGATCGATCCCACCAAAATTCCACAGACACTTTATCCTCGGCCCTGCTCCGTGGCTCCGAGGTTATCCTGATGACTTTCCTCTCCGGACAGCAACGTCATGAGCTGCAGACTGAGCTAATCATGAAGGCTCTCCCCATCACCACCCGCACGGTGCCCTGGAGCTCCGGGGGCAGTTCCTGGCAGTGGACGGTTATCATGGCTCTCTCCTTCATGTTGCCAGGGGACAGCAGGGATACGTTGTCCTCCTGAGCTTGGCAATCAAGCTCAGAAATGCCTTAACTCTTTCTGGAAGTCCCTAAGTATTTTGTTTTTTGTTTCTCCCTGTCTTGTCGCTCAATTCAATGCACACATCAGTGTTAAGGATATTTTAATCAACCTGGTAAAGTTTTTTAAATCTTATTTCAATTGTAAGTGACTCAAAGAAGTACTTTCGTAAATAGCAAAGATCCATCAGCTAAGAACCAAGCACTTTCCCCCAGATCAATTTCCACTTTTTTTTTCCATTTGAATAAAAACTGTTTTATTGAGCTTTTCTCCCAGCTGAAGTTTTCAGTTGCCTCTATGTTTGTTAACATAAGAAACATGCTATGTCACTAAGAAATTTGCATTTTTTGATCATGCCATTTGTCTTGAAGTCTAGAAATTCTGCTATTTGGAATTCTGACTTCCAGTTCTAATTTGGTCTAACTTATTTAATGGCCTTGCTATATAAATCCCAGGATTTATTTGCATTGTACCCTTGGATTAAGTCTTCTATGTCTTTTTTTTTTATTGTTACTTAAATTTTTTTTCCAGTGTTCCAAGATTCATTCCCCATTCCCCACACCCAGTGCTCCACACAATAGGTGCCCCCTGTACCCACCATCAGGCTCTCCCATCCCTCCACCCCCCTCCCTCCAAGTCCCTCAGTTTGTTTCTCAATTTCCACTTTTTTTATCTAATGGAAGAAAAATAATTAATTTATCGGGGAAAATTTGCTTTGTAGGTTTCATCCCTGAATTGTACAGAATATACCCAAAGATATTCTATTCGTTCTTTTTTTAATTACTGACATGAAAGCGGCTAGCTGGAAAATATGTAATGCTGATCCCCTAATAGTATGAAACATTAGATTTTGATAATTAGTTCTCAATTCTAGAAAATTGTCATCCAATGCAAGAAGAGATATATTTTCTTGGTAGTTTTGCCCCTACATATGCATCCCATGCAAAAATCACAGTTTTTCCATCCAAAAGCAAATTTAGATATCTAAATAAAAAACTTACAGCCTGTGTTAATAGACTATGGTTAGCAGCATCAGGGCTCGATGCATATTTCGCCTTTCTAGTCCCGTGGACTCTTAGCTAATGTTCTTCACCCCACAGTTGGTTGGAAAACACCAACCTTGGGCCCTGAGAATAATCAGCCTGAGCATGAATTAGAATGTGCATTCTGATTAGATCCTACATTGGTTAGTGTTCTCCAGAAACAGAACAAATGGGGCATACATAGATACGGAGAAAGAAATAGACTGTAAGGGGTAGGCTGCTGTGATTAGGGAAGCTCAGAAGTCTCGTGATCTTGCATCTGCGAGCTGGACACCTAGGGAAGTTAGCAGTGAAATTCCATTGGTCAAAGGCCCAAGAAGCAAGAGCTCTGATGTTCGAGGGCAGGAGAAGATGGATGTCCCAGCTCAAGCAGGAAGAGAACTTGCCCTTTCTCAAATTTGTCCTATTCAGGCCCTGAGTGAATGGGATAAAGTCCACTACCCTGTTGAGGGCAACTCTTCTGTACTCAGTCTACTGACTCAAATGCTAACCTCCTTCAGAGATGCCCCCACAGATACACCCACAAATCACCTTTCACCAGCTCTCTGGGCATCCATTAGCTCAACAAAGTTGACACATGAAAGAAGACAGATTCTATAAGACAAGATTATCCCTAGAGTCTGCGAGGAAGTACTGGGGGGAGTCAGAAGAACCATCAGGTGGGTCCCCATAGCTTGAGCCACACAGTCCCTCCCCCGCCCTACCCATCCGGCAGCCTACGCCAGCATGCTTCCTATCCTCACCTGCATTTAGCCCTCACCCCATTTTGCGTGTGTGGTCCTTTGCTGGTAAATTGACAAATCTTCCCACATCTTCACTCTCCCAGGGTCCTTGCCCTTTGTCATGTGACTCTGTGGCTTGCCCACCCCCTTCTGGTCAGGGCATCATATGTTTCTGTTGATGTGCCCTGGGACTGGCTACGGTAAGATGCTAGCACATGGTGTGCAAGCAAAGACCCAAAAAAGCCCTTGCGCATTTCTACGTCTGCTCTAACATTGCCCTCTGAACATGCCCCGGCCAGCCTGCTGGACAACGAGGCCTGAGTGGCCTCCACTGCCCTCTCAACAGTCCACCTGCTGCCACAAGGGTGAGCAAGCCCCATTGGGACCAAACGAATCTCAGAGCTACAAATAGCCACAATTTCCTAGACACACAGACTTGTGAGCTAAATCAAGTCCTCTCTTTTTAAGACACTAAGTTTGCCTTGTCATCATCGTGGCAATGAAGAATCAAGATTCTTGGTCTTACTCTCTGGCTGCACTCTTTGTTCAGACCTTGCCCAGTACGATCCTCCCACATGGTCCCTGCAGTGTATGTATCAGTCATCAATACTCACTGTGTAACCAACAGCCGCCAGATCTCCGTGGCTCAAAATAACAAACGCTTGTTTCCTACCCACATAACTGAGGGCCGTCAGTTGCTCAGGCCTCTGTCCCAAGCAACAGATCTATAGTAGCTTGGCTGACCCTGGCCTTCCCATTCTAGGAACGCCGATGAGGGAGCTGCCCCTTTCCAGAGACCATGTCCTCATCAGAGAGTGCAGGAGTATAAGAGGCCGAGCCGGACCTTGTAATCACATTTAGAGCCCCCACTCCTCTGGCACATCTGCTCAGACTCTGCTGACCAGAGCGAGTCACGCAGCCACGTCCACTATGGCACTGGGCGAGGATATGCCTTCTAGAGGGAGTTGTGGCAAGGATAGGGGTGGATGACCCGATTAGTGATGAGGGAATAAAGAACCATAACACTAACATCTATCAGAATGTGATTTAACCAGGGCTGACATTACACTGCCCAGGCGTCAAGGAGGGTCTGATAATCTGCCTCTGATAAGCCGAAGGCAGTCATATTATTGTCCAGCTTGAGCTGAAAGTTAGGCCATGGATCATGAATCATTACAGAGATAATAGGGGGAATTTGATCAATGCACCTGTCAGCCTCTCCATCACCCAAGGCCCATGGAAAGCACCTGCTCAGGAAGCAGGCAGCTCACAGAGGGTCATGGAAGTGGAAATCCACCTGCTTTTCATAGAATGCAAACAGCCATGGCTATCAGATATTTGATGACTCTGTAATTCTCTTGAAAAAGGAACAAGACTTAGAAATTTATACTCAAGATAACAAAGAAATGCTTTTTCCTAGAAGAAATTTTCTTTGAAACAACAGGGGCAGTGGGGAAGTCAGGTGAAATTGGCCAGTAACTACACACCTCGAACCAGGTTGTCCATGGAACTTTCCACTCAGGTTATTGTGCCCAAGCCTCCTCTCTGCCGGCAGGGTCTCCATTCACATGCAGAAGACATCCCATCTTCTCCAGGTGGGCAATTATTTCATAGTCTCTTTGGCTCTTCTGGAGTCTTTGCTTCCTTAATGTTCCCATGGGTATGGGCTCACAGAGATGTCCCAGCATGGCCCCTGTCTTGGAATGAGCATCTCTGTCCACTTCTGGCTTGGTCACTGGCTAGTCAAAGTGCTTCTATTGTCCAAAGTCTTAGGAATACAGCCCTTCTTGCCTATGAGTCAAGGATACCGGGAGCACAAGGGCCACATGGACACAAGTGCCAGCATCCCCGTCCCCCACTCCTGGGCATTGGCAGCCCCAAGAGTAGGAAGAGAGCAGGACGTCACAACTCTGCCCATGTGCGTGGTCAAGGGGAGGCCAGGTGCTTCACTGGTGAGACGTTTCCAAGAAGATTGCTCATACTGAGAACTCTTTCCCTCTTCTGAGGAAATGGGGATCTCAGCCACACAACAACAAACTACATATCCCACGTTCTTCATCCCTCTGATATATTTATCACCAGGACAATTTGACTTGTGCACATCAAAGTTCGAAAAAACACTGACTTGCACTCAAAATCGAAGGGTCATTTCATATATCAGCACTAGTTACATTGCTGGCATGAGTCACAGATTTAAAAAATGCATCTATTTACGAAATACAGATGTATGTGTGTGCTCATGTGCGTCATAGCTCCTTATTTATATACTCATGTAACAACTAGTTTCCAGTTATTATTCCTTTTTTTTAATGTTACATCAGTCACCATACAGTACATAATTCCTTTTTGATGCAGTGTTCCATGGTTCATTGTTTCTATACAACACCGGGTGCTCGATGCCATCTCTGCCCTCCGTAATACCCATCACCGGGCTCACCCATCCCGCCCCCTCCCCTCTGAGACCCTCAGTCTGTTTCGCAGAGTCCACAGTCTCCAGTTACTGCTCCTTCAATGATTTAGGATGAAGTCTTAACGGATGATGTGAATCACTACAGATCCATCAGAAAATTCAACATACACTTAAAACAATATATATATTTAATATACCCAAGAACACAAAAATATTTAAAAAAATTAATATATAATTTTTAAAGATTTTATTTATTTATTTGACAGAGAGGAACACAGCACGAGAGGGAACACAAGCAGGGGGAGTGAGAGGGAGAAGCAGGCTTCCCGAGGAGCAGGGAGCCCGATATGGGGCTCGATCCTGGGTCTCCAGGATCATGACCTGAGCTGAAGGCAGTCGCCCAACCAACTGAGCCACCCAGGCGCCCCCATATATATTTTTTTTTAATATTTTATTTATTTGACAGAGAGGAACACAGCGCGAGAGGGAACACAAGCAGGGGGAGTGAGAGAGGGAGAAGCAGGCTTCCCGCCGAGCAGGGAGCCCGATGTGGGGCTCGATTCTGGGTCTCCGGGATCATGACCTGAGCTGAAGGCAGTTGCCCAACCAACTGAGCCACCCAGGCGCCCCAATATATAATTCTTTAAACAGTTGCCCTAGTAGCTATGCATTTAAAGGTAGAAATAACAAAATCCATCCAAAAATAAGAAAGACTTTCAATTCTCTCTAAACTCTTCTGTGATCTCACATTGCTGAAGCGGTACCACGTCTCAAATTATTGTTACTATCACACGCACACACGCAACTCGAGAGACTTAGAAAACACCCGAATGTGCGGCAGGCTATTAATGTAAGCAGCCTCTCAGTCAGAAGGCACGAGACAGAAAGCACTTCCAAATTGCTTTTTAAGTTGCTTCTAAATTGCTCAGGAATAGATTTTCACTCCGACACAGACCTAGAACAATAACGGAAAAAGGCAAGGCATCTATTCCGCCTTTTGAATTTACAGCGTTAGATCTTAACTTCCAGCTAAACATTTATTGCACGCACTTCTTTTGATTTGAAACTTATTTGAAAATACCCACATATTTATTAATGAATAAACTTAGTACATCAAAAGAAAAAAGAGAATTCCATGTTCTGTGTGTGTGTGTGTGTGTGTGTGTGTGTATACGCCCAATTTCCTCTTCTATTTTATAATCAAGTCTTGGGCTCCCAGAGCCCAGTTAACCCCGCGTAGCTCTGTGGACTCTCTTCTATTCTGCTGCCATCTTGGTCATTTTGCTTCTCATTAGCCGCGTCCCCGGGGAGAGCGAGGAGATACAACTCAAATCAGCCAGTTTGCTGCCCATTAGCTGCTCTGACAAAGGGTCTGCTGGAAAGGGGAGGCTGTGACCACGATCTGGATGAGAGGTGATTCCTGCTGCAAACCCAAGCCTTGCCTTCGCCCCTGAGCACGGGAAAGCAAGGGTTGGCTCTAACAAATCTACAGTTTGGACCTTATTATATTGGAATTTGTGACAAGTCAACAGTGTTCATCTGCAACTTGGTTTCCGATGATCAACAAAAGGCAATCATAAACAATTGGAAGAAGACTTTTTAAAGGTAATTAATTTTAAAACTTCAAGAAATTATGTATTGATAGATTTACCCACAACAGGCTAAACCGGTTAACACACTATTCCGTTTCATAGAACACAGAGGCATCTACACCGGTTAACAGAGAATCGAAGCCCCTTCCTTGAAATTCCGATATCCAGAGTTTGAAAGCCAACATTTTTTTCTTAAATCATTTTAGCACCTGCTTAACCTAAAATAAATAAATGAGAAAATGTGCCCTGACATGAGGTGATTTAAAGTGTTTATCTCTCCAGTTGGGAGAATATTCATCCTCCTCGTGGAGCACATCCTGGGGTCCCCCCGACTCTGGCTAGGTGTGGCCGTTACGTTCCATGAAGCTGCGTGGACCCTGGATCAGCAAACAGCGACCCACGGCTCCTGGGCAAACGCAGGCTCGGGTTCCTGCGAGCCTCAGCATGGCATTTCTGTCAACAAGTCCATACCTAACCTTGTTTCCTCCATGTTCCTGTTGAAGAGGCCATGCGGAATAATATCAAGTCACTAACGTCGCACTGCGTGCCCCACCCCTGCTCTTAGGAGCACCACAGCTCTTCCCCACTGTGCTTGGGGGCCATCTTACACAATGAAATTTCCAATGAAGACACGGGAATGTAAAAACCATGGCCCTAAATGCCCATGGAAAGGACACTTGCTTGCAGGGTGAGCGTCGGAATAGGAGACCTTCTCTGCCTCATCTGGGAGCCTGATGTTCATTGACTCAGCTGTCCAGCTGCTCTGCCCACATCCAACCACGAAAGCACTGCAAGTATTAATTTGGTTTTATTAATAAATAAATTGTAACAAATAGGCAAACTTACAAACGTGGAACCTGCAAGTTATGAGGATGTTGTGAGCTGAACGTCTATGTCCTCCCTCAGATTCCTACGTTGAACACGGACCTCCACTAGGACCATGTCCAGAGGTACTGTAATGGGATCAGTATCCTGTGAGAGTCATGGAGGCACCAGCTTCCCCCTCCTCTGTCCAGCTTGTGAGAACACGAGAAGACGATGGTCTGCTACCCAGAAGAAGATACTCACTGGACCTCAAGCATGTGATCAGCCCGGTCTCCAACATCCAGCCTCCAGGGCTGTCCTGGTCTGTGGCACCTTGTTACAGCAGCCAGACTAATGCAGAGGGTCAACTGCATTGACCCCTGGGTGCTGCCCCAGAAACTTGCAGTAGCCCTGACTCAACACAAGAACCACTTGGCTGGGTAACATCAGAACATCTTCTGGTTCTAATACGTCCACACATCTCAGGCTTGCGAGCCCTCTCTCCCCGTCATGGAGGGTGTTCTAGGACGTGAAGTAGAGCCCAGACGCTGTGGCATTCCTAACTTCACTGAGAGCCCCCCACTGCTGGCCTCAGTAACAGGATTGTACGGCCTTGTCTCTCAGCTGGTGATCACAGGGCAGGTGGAACTCCAGTAGAACGTGCCATTCACAGCACCCGAGACCGTCCGGGCAGCGGGAAACGTCTGGGTGAGGATCGGGAGACTTCAGTTAGCATCTGGCTCTGCCCCTGAAGAGTTTGGGGAGTTTTAGTCAAGTTACTTTTCCTCTCTGAACTCATTCTCACTGCATAAAAAAGAAAGGAGTAAGAATATACACCCCGTAATAGTCTTAGGAGCTCTTGAACTCTGCGGTCAATGAAGACAGTAATTGAAAAGTAGCAATAAGTAATTGCTTAATAAGCAATACTTATTGCTCAATAAGTACCTTGAGTTCTTAGATTCTGAAATTCTGAGGGGCACAGAGAGGAAGAGATGCCCAATGGCATGGAGATAGAACCCACAGAAAGTATCCTCAATTCTGCAAGTGAACTAATGAGGTCACTTCTGGATATTAGAGAATCAGAGTTCTCTAAAATAGTAGCATCAGCTACAAAGTGCTCATGGGCAGTTACTCATATTTTTTGATACATTTTAATGTGTTTTTAATGCTTTTAATGTATCAGTACTAACTATGCATATATACATATCTATATACATCTAGATACAGACCTGTAAGTATATGTATACACATACATGTATGTGGGCTCCTCAGCAGTGATATCAAGATGTGTGAAGCTTCTTGGAATTCCTCGTGTCATCAGAAATACAGTAGAAGCCTAAAAACAGGGTTTCTTGAGTCAGTATTAATTCATGTACTCATACCCTCCGTGGCTATCTAGTACTCCAGATTAGCCTGTAGGAGAAATACAGCTCCTGGGTGATTCGTTTTCAATTATCCTGTGTTTCCCTCACCCGTTTGCTCGACAGCTCTCTTCGGCATTTGTCAGTAAGCTACACCAGGGTCCAAATAGGAGGCCTCTTGTACGTAAGATGCTCCCAGCCGTGTGCGTCAGGAGCCAGTGTCCCCGGTCGCCTTGGGAGCTTATGCCCCTGACTCAATCCTAGCCCCAAGCACAGTACCAGGAAAATGTCGGGAGGCATTAAATGACTATGACAATCAGAGCTGTGGGTTTTCCAGGAAGACGTGAGCTGCCCGCCCAGGGGAGGGGGCGGTGGAAACATCCACCAGGTGTGGGCAGAAAGCAGGTGTGTCACCTGGCGAGATTCAAAGTCAATAGTAAAACTGAACACAGGTCCACGCATCTTCTATGACCGCCCCGCCTTGGCAGTACCGCGTGTGCCAATAATTAGGCACTCCTCTGCAGGAACGAAGTCATCTGGTCGCCTAGGTCCTAAGGAACACTCTGCTTGCTGTCGAGTGTTGATAACACACGGGTAAGCTTCAGCCTGGCACATTTTATCACTGACTCTTGGATGGGCGCTCTGTCTCCCCGGCAGCGAATTCAGCCTCTTGCGGGCTCGGCTTTCCGACACTGGATCCCGGACGCAGTCCCTAGGGCTCCAACCCATTCTGGCCCCCGGAGGCCAGATCCCGTCTCCCACCCTGTGGTCCCACAGACTCCTGAGTTAAGAATGGATCTGTAGGAAGACCCTTAGCACAAGGACTGCAAACAGCAAGGAAAGAGAATTAGTTCAGTTATTCCCTGAGAACCCTTGGCATATTTGCATTAAAACTGAAAGCAGTGCAAATTTTATTTCAGACATGAAATATTTTGCTAGGGAAGGAAAATAGGTTTAAAATCAAAATTAACTGGTTGCTTCAATTTTACAATAGTTAATTCAATAATTAATTCAATTAAAATCATTAACTGCTTCGTTTAGAACTAAAAAACAAATCAGGAATATCAAATTTTAAATTAGTGGTATGATTTAATCATGAAATTTTACCTTTAGCAATTTGTTTTTATTTAAAGGAATGTACAGACTCCTGGACAATAATATTTAGATACAATATTGTTATATCACAAGGTCAGCAAACACTAAAGTCCAAGCTTTAACAATTACTCTTAGATTTTTAGAACATTTTTGGACTGTGGCATTTCTTTTCTCCTTTATTTTTTTATTAGTGTGACTTTATGTACATAAGTTTACAGATGTGGCTCAATAAAAGAAAACTTTCACTCTGTGATCCTTTTAGCTCATTATTATTATTTCATATTTCATTTCATGATTATCACAGAAAGTAAGTTTATCACATACAGGGTCAGACATAAAGATGACCCGCTGCCTTGTCAGTGGGGTATCAGTCTGTGGGGAAAACGATGCACTGACTTCCAGAAATGCCTTTTAATTTGAGCTCCAGTCGTACCTTTGCTGGCGGATGTGCCCTTGCCAAGGTCAGGATCCCTGGGATATCTTGGCACCCCGCTCGGGAGGGGCATAAGCGGGCACAAGTGGGGTGCCCCGGGGCAGCTCTGACCGCCAGTGACCCCGAGAACTCCCTGGGACCAAAGTGGGGGGTCCATGCGGTCGTATGTCAGCAAGTCGCTGTTTCGTGTCAGCCGCGCTTGGACTTTCATGGTCCTCTCTTCCCCCGTCGTTTCCCGCAGGTTGTAGCCATGAAGTTATTCTGAACTCCTGCAAACTTAAGGGGATGGCGATTATTTTTACTCTCAGAGGTGAGATCGCTGTATGTGAGGCTGACCTGTGTAAATTGCCATTTGTGTCAAAACCAGAATGTCTGTAACTTCACGCAATTCAACCCAATAACTATTGCAAACTTAGACAGTGGTCTGCGGAAGGGGTGACGCAGAGGGGAGACTCCTGTAGGGCTCCTCTCAAGACACTTCTCCAGAAGTCAGCCCCTCTCTGCATGGGAACAAACAGCTCTTTTCAGAAAATACCTCCCAGGAGCGATCAGTGCGAACCGGCATCTCCCACCCAGAGAGAGGGGGAGGGGATTTGGGTAATGCTGGGGTACCAGCACCCTCCGTATGCTTGCTTAGAACATCACTCAAGAACCATCAGGACCGGGCCCCTGCGGAGCTCCGTCAGTTCAGCCTCCTACTCTTGATTTGGCTCAGGTTGTGATCTCAGTGTCTTGAGGTGGAGCCCACCTTCCATCTTTCCATCTTGCCCACTTACACTGAGGACACAGCGACAATCAGACGAGAACACCCATATCCCACTGCCTCCCAGCTGGAAGGGTCCCTGCCCTGGACCTCAGTGTGCTGGCCCTAGCGGTGGGGACAGCGGGAGCAGATGGTCCTGTGGCCATGGGGGACTAGATGGCCCCACAGGCTGCGTCTCCCTGCAGTTTGCCCAGAGCTGGATCTTTTCGTCTTGGATTTCCAACAGGCTTCCATGTGGACCAACCTTAAAGAAATCCCCTTCCTGGACCCCACACCTCCTTCCACCTAGTGGTCGATCCTTTCTTCCCTGTTTTGGAAAGACTTCTGGAGACTCCCTATGCCCCCTGACTCCACTGCCCTCTGTCTCCTCTGTGCTCAAACTTTACCCCAAAGACCCGAGCAGACCCTTGGCACAACCCTCAGGCACCACACGTCCACGACTCGGCTCAGCTCTGCTCAGATGTCTTCCAGGGGTGCATGTTTCCCTAGCGGATTCAGGATGCAGGCCATGCACAGCCATTGTCTTTAGGAATGAGAGGCCAAGGGGAAACAAGACCAAAACCCTTCCCCACTGCAGGAAAGTGCCCTCGTCTCAATGCTGTGATTTTTTTAAATTTAATTTTATTATTATTTTTGGGGGAATTCTAAACACTGGGACTTTCACAGAGAGCAGATTCAGCCCCTGAAACAAATCACAGACTCATCCATGGGCTGTATTCACGTCAAACCCTAGAGACAGTCAACGAGGACAGGACCCTGGAGCCCAGCCAGTCTGAATGAGCCCAAGCGGTTCCAGCGGTGACAGGTGTTGCTACAGTCGGCCTCCATGTAGGACAGATCGGTTGAACACCCACACACAGATGCACACACAGGTGCACATACACACACACACACGCATGCACCACACAAACGCACGCATACCTTGACATCATCAGGGACAAGAGTAAAGCAAAGGGGAGCATAGACGGGAAACTCTCCACGACTCCATCCTTGACAGAAGTTGCAAGCCCCACAGACCGGTTGGTTTAGAACTGTTGAGTTTTGCTCGGTGCTGCTGTAGCCCTGCCTCGAGAGGACAAGCCTGTTTAATTTGTTTTCTTCATTAAAGAAATTTGAAGGAGCCCCTGGGTGGCTCAGTTGGTTAAGCATCTGCCTTCAGCTCAGGTCATGACCCCGGGGTCCTGAGATCGAGTACCGCATCAGGCTCCCTGCTCGGCGGGAAGCCTGCTTCTCCCTCTCTCACTCCCCCTGCTTGTGTTCCCTCTCTGGCTGTGTCTCTCTCTGTCAAATAAATAAATAAAAATATTTTAAAAAAAAGAAAAGAAAAGAAAAGAAAAGAAATTTGAAAACAATAAAAATTCCCTAGGAGAAGTAAATAAAATGGCATAAACCCTCCCATCACTGACGCATACACTTATTCCTTTCAAGTGTTAACCCAAGGCATGAATTTGGAGAGGGGGATTTTTCACATGGTTATGCTCTGAGCATACTTCATATGTAATTTTGTTCCATTTTTTACATAATATTAGAGCATAAGCATTTTTCATGTTCCATGAAACATTTCATGCTTAGTAATAAGAGGGACTTGGCACGTAGTTGAGGTGTGAATTAATTTAATGGCTTCATTACATATTATCATGTTACTATGCATAATTTACTCTAATACGACCTGATATCTGGTTGGTTTAAAGACTTGCTTCCTCTTTCTTTGACTGTTTCCCCTGTATTTATGCAAGTCTTTTAAAGTGTAGTTCTGAGTTCTGGAATGGAACCACTAAATAAATTAAGTAGATATGGATGAGTCCTTCTATATCTTTCTCTATCTCCATCTCATTCTCTATATACATGACAAGCCGTGAACACAGACTGTAAATTCTAAGTACTAAGAAACAAATAAAAACTTTGCAAAGATGTGGAGTTTATATGAGAAAATCCTACTATACTTGAATGTGGCTAAGAGAGTAGATCTTAAATCTTCTGAAAGAAAGAAAAAGAAAGAAAGGAGGGAGGGAAGGAAGGAAGGAAGGAACGAAGGGAAAGAAAGAAAGAAAGAAAGGAAGGAGGGAGGGAGGGAGGGAGGGAGGAAGGGAGGGAGGGAGGAAGGAAGGAAGGAAGGAAAGAAGGAAAGAAAGAAAGGGAGGAGGAAAGAAAGAGAGAGAGAGAAAGAAAGAAAGAAAGAAAGAAAGAAAGAAAGAAAGAAAGAAAGAAAGAAAGAAAGAAAGAAAGAAAGGAGAAAATACAAAGAGGGGGTGAGGAGTCCCACAAAATCTCAGCCTCCATCAGATACCCCTTGGGACTGTCCAGCTTTTTTCAATAATACTTCCATCC
Source organism: Spilogale gracilis (assembly GCA_004023965.1). Classification (NCBI taxonomy): domain Eukaryota; kingdom Metazoa; phylum Chordata; class Mammalia; order Carnivora; family Mephitidae; genus Spilogale; species Spilogale gracilis. The sequence goes on from PITA01013898.1 coordinate 18,226, forward strand.
CAACTGGAATCTTTTCCAGTTCTTGCCAACACTACCACTATATCTTTAGCTTTTTTCCCACACAATGGTCTCCTTGGCTGGGACACAGGGCTTCAACAGCCCCCCCTTGGCAGCCAGACACCATTGGGTCGTCTTCTCCTCTCCTCAAAATCATAGTCATCATAGACAGGTCAATCCTTCAACAAAGCCATGACCAAGCTAGGAGTATTTAGTGGGCATACACCATTATCAAAGTGGGATATGCTCCCACCTGGACGAAGAGCTCAAGAAATGACTTAGACCATGGCCAGTCCATCCCATGGCTCGTGAATACTGAACACTTAGCAAACAGGACACCCAAACCCACAACCGTCCATTCCAGTCCTTGTCAGGAATCTGGACAGGCTGTTCTCACCCCAGCTCTCACACACTCATCCCTCCACAGGCACATACACACATATGGAATCCCTTCATCCTGCACCCGCTTTCCAAGGACTTCTCATCCTTTTAGGTCTACTTGGGAGAGCCCCATTCCAGGAGACTTGGCTCCCTGCATGATGCACTGTGCTCTCCCTTCCTCTGAGTTTGCAAGCCATCTGTCTCTTTCATTTGCATGGTTGATAATAGGTTGTGATTCATTACCTAAATGGTGCCATATGTTGGGGCACTCCAATGAGATTGTAATCTCCAGGAAGCAAAGACAAAACCTTGCATTTCTTTTGTATCTTCCTGGCCCTGAGCCTTTAGCCCAGGGTCATAAACAATGACTAATCTCGCCAAAAAGACAAATGGCCATAGGCACGCATTTTTTCTGCTATCAAAGACACAGTCTTGGTGGAAGGGAGCTCTTTTTCTCCCTTTACCCAGAAGACTGCATAAAGGAATAACTCTCTGGAGTCCTTGCACTTCTTCCCACCCAGATTATCTGACCAGCAGATTGGAAGGAAGCCCAGCAAACTCACCTCTGCCCCTCTTCTCAGCCTATGGACAGCTGCCGGCAAGAAGCACATTTTCAGCTCTGCCCCTTTGTGCCACGATTCTAACTGGCGAATCCCACTGGAAAATTGGTCCATGCCAATGGCTCGTTATGATGTGGTGGATGGATAAGTCTTCTTAATTGGAAGATGATAAGCAAACTTGCCCACATGGTGGATAAGTCACAGTCTCCCATAGCTTTAGCAGTATAAACATATTTTATCCTCTATCTTCCTGACTCCCTTGACTGGCTCTTGATTGGTTTTAAATTTGGGTGGAGAAAAGAGGGTGTTGCTTCTGCCTCCACGACATAACACCCCCTCACATACTTCTTACCAGCACGCATTTCCATAACTGCCCCCAGTCCTAGATGCCAGGTCACCCCCACCCCCAAGGCAGTGCTGCCAGTCCTCAGCTGCACGGAGCATCGCTAGCGTGGTACCCACATTCCCGTGTCTGAGGACTAGAGGGTGTCTACGGCCGCTGAAAACAGTAAGTATAGATACCCTTGGAAACCCCTTGGGTGGTTGTTGGAATGCACAGATCAGGAAGATTCCTCCCTGGCCAAGTGTTGTCCAACTGCCAAGGTTCCCCTGACTCCTGAGATGGGCACCAGCAGGCTAGCTTCCCCCCAGCTCTCCTGCCTGCACCCCTACCACCATGTCGGAAAAGGCCAATCAATACTAAAGGCAGCCAACCCATCCTAGAAGCGAATGTCCATATGTCCACAGGATAGTGTGAAGACAGATTCCTGCCGCTGGCGGTGTCCTTCCCAGCCTCCCAGCAGGTGTTCAGGCTGCAGGGGAAAACATGCAAAGTGGAAAAGTCAAGTGAACTGTCTGCAGGAGGGAAACTCTGGGACAGACCTCAGGGGAAGTCTATCCATATCCATGCTCCCCTCAATGAGTAACTGTTTCCCCTTATTCTAGAGAAGAATCCTAGAAACTTCTCCAAGAATAGGGCTGATTGTTTTAAAGAAAGTCGTGCAGGAAATTTAAAACTATGATTACATTTAACCCTGGAAATTGGCTGCTGTTGTGAACATTCAGATCTCATTGCATAAGAATGTTCCTGCATATCTTGTCTAGATAAAGCACACACTGGTGTGAGCAGCCATCCCGGTGAAGATGAGCACTTATGGTCTCTCATTTGAAGAAAAAGCTTTTCATCATGTTTCTAAATGCATAATTTTCTGGCTGGTAAATATTCTACATTTTTTTGTATGTCCCCAAAATGATTTACATAATCCACCCTTTAAAAATATTGTAAATATGCATTTACATGATAAAGTATGATTAGACTATAATGTCAACTCATACATTTCCATGAAGAATGTTTTCTTCTTTAAGGAAAAAAAGCACAAGTAAAACAAAGGAAATTTACATCATTTTTACTTCCCATTTGTACATTTTAACTTAATCAACATATTTATTCTGAGATATAATCAGCTGATGACACACTCAAAAACCAGAATCATTTAAGGAACAAAATATATATAATGTATATATGATTGATTTTAATTCTTCAATAATGTCCTCAATCTGATAATACTTGGGTCTCTTCTATGAGGAAACCATTCAAGTCTCTTGTTCAAGAAGGTCATTCCAGAAGCTTTGGTATAACACTGGATTTTTTTTAAAGTGATCTTTTTAAATGAGAACAACTTAAGATTTACAGAAAAATTGTAAAGATTGAACATCGAGTTCCCATACGCCTCATATACAGTTTTCCTTATAATTAACATCTCACGTCACTATGGTAGCTCTGTTACAACCAATGAGTCAAAATCGATAGATCATTTTAAAAAAATGTCCACAGTTTACCCAGATTTCCTTAGAGTGTACCTTATACCTTGTCCTTTTCCAGGGTTTGCTACAGCGTGATAGGTTTTGAAGGGGAGATGACAGAGGAATTACCAGATTTTTTTATATCATGATGATTGACATTCATATCACTATTGTTGGTATCACTATGAATCAAGGGATTAATAGTATCAAGGGTTACTGAGACGCCCGGTAAGAGAATACTAGATGGACGACCCAGCTGCTTAGCCATAAGGAGACTTGGTCGCCCCAAAAAGACTGGCTGTCAGAGTTGTGAGGACAGAAGTCATGGTGAAGTGCGGTGAGGGCACCCTGAAACACAGATTGCGATTACTTCAAGAAGTTTGGGAAGAGAGAGTTCAGAAGTAGTGGATAAGTACATGGGGGTAGTGTTTCTCTGCTGTTGCTTAAATTACAATGTTAAGCATGTTTGTAGATGAAGAAAAAGGAACCAAAGGCAGAGCAAAATGAGACACAGAGAGAGAGAGAAAGAGAGAGAGAGCGAGCCACAGAGACAGAGAAGCAAGGTGCCTTGAGGAAAACCCAATAAGCCAAGGTGAAAGACAATCCCATGCCTACATGTACGTGGCTGTTTGCACCTCAGGTTTCAAAAGAAAAAAAAAAGGAAGCAATTGCATGCTAGAACGAGATATTATGTGATGTCTGGAAACTTTGTTCTGGAAAATCTTGAAAATAAGTTAGTTTCTTTGTTTCCTTATTGGTTTTTGTAAAATTGTATGAAAATATATTATACTACATCTTAGCAAAAACTCACTGGACTCAGAATGAGATTTGTTCAGTATTAATCAGGTATGTTTTATTAAACACCCTAGTTATGCCCAAGGTTATTGATGGAACATCATTTATTTCTTATTGCCCCACTATGGATCTGTCACTTTTGAGTAATTTCAAACTTCTCTGGGTCCTACAGAAGTCCCCACCTGAAACGCTCCTGCTTGAAGATCAGGTGGTTCCACATGTCAACCCATAAATTACCAAACCTTTATCAGAAGAAACCTTCATTCTCTGACAGTGAAGTAAACAAGGCAATGTTGACTCTCCCTATGAATATGTCCACACATATCTGTCGGGGACGGTGCATGATCCGCCCTTCCCTCCATGCCCAAGCCACCAGAAATTCTGGTGGAGGTACCTGTGAATGTGAATGAAAGCCCCTCTGGGCTTTCACCGCCTAGAATCCGGAAAGCCATGTACCCTGTGGGTCAGGGCAATATGTCCTTTGTGTGCTTATTCAAGACATAGTTCCATTTAACCCTCCTCCCGGTAATCATATCTCTGTATCTCTTATCTGTATTCCTTGATCCCTCTGCCTCAATGGTCTCAGCTTCTGTGAGTTTAAGCAATCACTCTGTACCCTGCAGTAACAATACTAATCCTGTCTCTAGGGCGGGTGCAAAAAAATCTTTAACTGCACCATTCAACTTCCTCACTTGGGAATAATAAAAGACTGGGACCCTTGACAGCAAAGAGAGATTGAGAGAGGCTGAGAGACAAAGGCAGAGAGCCTGGGAGGAGGCAGCAAGAGAGCCTTCGAGGAGAGCAGCAAGAAACAGAGAGAGCCTACAAAGAGGGAGATGGAAGCAAAGAAGCAAAGAAAGCAGCAGAAAGAGAAGCAGACAGAGAGTAGAGAGACAGAAGAAGAGAAGTAGAGCAAGAGGGCCAGAGCCAGAGCTAGAGAGCTAGAGCTAGAAAGCCAGAGCTAAAAAGCCAGAGCGTGAGGCTGAGCCTGCTTCATAGGTCTCTCCTGACTGACCTCGGGTCTGTCAGCTTGCATCAGATTTCCATGTCTGAGTCATTATTTCGCCCGCCAGACATCCCGCGGTTCGGGACCCACATCTCCGCTGAAGCTGGTCCCCGGCGATGACACATATCCTCCTACTTGACTCCCTTTTGCTCAAATGATTCAGAGTTGGGTACTGCTGCTTTCAACCAGAGGACTTTTCATAAGTTAATTTCTGCTCTTCCTGAGACCCTCCCTTGTTGGAAATTATTACCTTGACCCAGATCAGTTTGCTTGTGTCCTTTGTCCTCACTGTCCTGTCATGCCCTAAGCTCAGGGTGACCATACATCCCTGTGTACCTGCAGTAGTCCAGAGAGACACCTGCTGTCCCGCTTGTGCTTTCATTCTTCACAGAACCCTAGGTGTAGAGCCAGCTGCCTCCTTTCAGCAACCAGCTCTACCTGGCTTGGCTCCCCGTTCTGGGAGTGGGGGGGGCAGGGTGTCCTCTGTGCACTCAAGGACACTGTGCTGCACCATGTTCCAGGATGCCTGCAAGTTCCTGGACACACCGAGATGAGTAAGGCACACGTGTCCTGTACCCTCCAGGAGCTCACATGTTGGTGGTCCTCTCAAGAGAAGACTAGGGCATGGTGTGATAAACCTAGAGAAAGGCATGGTGCCATGCTGACACAAAAGAGGCTAAAGCAAGTGGTTCGACCCTTGGAGGAGGAAGCTCCCGGGGTTGGGGTGGGGTGGGTATGATCACCTGAATAGTCCCGTGTCAGCAGTGGGGAGCCCGCATCGGATTCTGTGAAGGACATCCTCAGCTCCTCACTACGCAATGAGTCATGGCCCTGCCGTCTCTTTCAGAAAGAGCTACAGGTGCCATCCACAGCATTTCACCTGAAGGGGATCCTGGCTGGCGTTAGGTGGGCTGAAAGGAAGCACAAGTCCGTGTCACACGGACCCTGGGAAGACAGAGGCCCTTTGAAGACACTGCTGATGTCAAAGGAGCCCAGGCAAGGGTCTGTATCCCAGCTTACCACCTGGCTGGCCTGAGCACTCCCTGCAGGGTAAGGCCCACTGTCCCAAAAGGAAGAGAGAGAAAAGAAATATCATTGTCCATCAACTATGTGAATTGTAAGACGTAAGTCTCAGTTTCGTTTGCTCTAAAACTATGAAAAACCCACACATTTTATAAAGAGAGAAATGTATAAAAAAACATTGCTAAGTGATCAGCAACCTCTGAGGAAAGATGATTTGTGGGTACATGGGTGATGCATCCCTCCCACTCCTCGTGCTCCCCACGTGCTCTGTATGTTTCCCTTAGCCGAGGACCATCTTCCCCTTCGGAAAAGATGGCTGTCCGGGCCCTAAATGACATTTTCTTTGTTGTCTAAAAACAAGCTACTTACTCAACACTTGTTCCTTGATTTTGAACCCAATATCCCATCATTGGTTTGATTTTTCTGTAGGAATAGTAGCTACTATTTATTGATCCCAAACACAGTGGCAGACAAAAAATATACTTTATCATCAATCTTAAAATGGTGTTATTATCAACATTCCCTGGGAGGGTTCACAGAGATTAAATGGGTTGCCCAAGGTTGCAGGGGTGGTAATGATGCCAGGTTGGCACTGGATCTGCCTCTCCACAGTAACCTCAAAAATGCAGGTGGACACAGACCTACAGAAACAGGAAGTGTGGAACTTAGACTGTGGCTCTTGTGGGTAATCATGGGCCAAACGGCTCAGAGGAGGAGCCGCTCCTGCACACAGTGGTTATTTCCAAAAGTAACTGGGATTTCTAAGGGTGTCATCTAAATTTACAACAGACCCGTCCTTGTGACACAAGTGGAAATATGTCAAGATTGGTGGGCTATTGACAAAAAGAAACTTGGCATTATATCTATGCGCTAATTTTTTTAAAAATAACTTATCAAAAATGTGGGGCTTAGGGTACACAGGCAAAATACTGCTAGAAGATAATCAATCTCCTGATTTATCAAAAGAATTGGATTCCATTCCAGTCATCTAGATATTTAAGGTCACTCAGATGGAGCTCATATTGTGTCCTGATCATTAATAAATCCTGGCATGCAGATAATACGATACTTCTTTAGACTTAATTAGATCCGCACACACCCCGCTGTGATAAAGAATAAAAAGACAAGAATTCTTATGTACCCAAATTATATGGTTTCATTATTTCAAACTATCAATATCCTGAACAACCTACTGATTATTTTTCCAAATTTACTATCAGAAAAAAAAAAGGTTCTAAATAAAAATTCTCAAAGCAAAACATTTAGCCTTCATAAGCTATTCAGTTTTTAAAAGGATATTATTAGTTGTATAAAAGTGACATGTATTCATCATAAAAATCTAAATAATATCAAAAATACCAAGAAGAAAATGGAAATCATCAGAAATATCGCCACGCGTCTTTCTACACCACCCCCAAAGGTAATGACTATTGTGATTTTTGCTAGGTGTTCTGCTAGCTACGTTTTGGGGCTACATCTCCATGTCAGGGACACGGGCCATACTATGTAAGATGTCCTACCAAGCACTTTTTTTCACACAGTGTGCTACGGAGGCTTGTCTGTGCATGGAGGAAAAGCCAATAGCACCTTCAGGACCACCCGCTGTGAGCTGAGACGTGTTCTGTGTTTCCTCAGAACAGACTTAGAACCTCCTTCTGTTCTCGTTTCCCTAAGCCTGCCTCCCAGCACGGGACCCGACTGGGTTACTCAGTCTGCAGAAGCAGATGCTAGGTCTACAGCTTGACCCAAGGCCAAAGTCTATGACCTGTGCCCTTGAAGCAGCATAGGAGGGCCACACCTCTGTGTCTATGGAGAAAACAGTCTTCGGCGCATCGTGGCTTCATAGTTCTCAGAACTTGGTTGTGCAAAAACAATATTGTGGGGGATTTCCTGCACATTATCAAGTGCACCAACTCTTACAGTTATTGTGGAGTTTGACCCTGGAGAACGCAGTGCCGATCCTTTCCCCGTGGCTGCCAGGGCTCTGCCTCCGGGGTGGTGGCCTCTATCTGCTAGGGATGTGGCCGTGGGACGCAGCCCCACACACCTTGCAGTCGCCGCAGCTGCAGAGGAGCGCTCGCGGGCATCCCCACCTCCCGTGGCAGCATTCGGGAGGAACGTCTGCCTCTTCGTGTGTCCTCAGGGATCCGCGAACTAGACTGTTGCTCTTGTCCTATGCACCAGCAAATGCGGGATGCCTACCACGGACCCAGTGAGCATCCGTTCCGCTACGGCTGAAGAAGTCAGCTCAGATCAGCCCCCACGGTTAGGGTGGTTCTCCAGGAGGCTGGGACAGAGGGTGTCCCCTCCACGTCCTCGGACCAGTATCAAAATGACCGCGGCGGTTCTGGGAACTGCATCCAGGCAACACAAATCCAGGAAAATGGCTTCTGTCTCTTCCAGAAGCGCCACTTTAGGGTCAAGGAATTTTTCCCAGAAGCCCACAGCAGACCTTTGACCCCCTCGGCTCTCCTCGTCTAGCTGCTGATAGGAACCTGGTGTCACCACTGTTGGCTGAGAACGGCCAAACAAGGTTTGCACTCCCTGAGTTACAGGCAAAAAACACCAGGCTCTGCACAGGAGGAGGAAGGGCATGGCAGTGGGCAGGTAATCCCCACACCTGCGTCCCTGATGTAACCTGGCAGGGGTGACATCGTGAGACAGGCCCCACTCCTCACTCGAGCTGGCCTCCCCCGACGTCTGCTCCTGCCACCCACGTCTGGAGCAACCATTGGATGCATTCTCGGAGGTCTGTGTGGTAAATGCCCCCCCGTGTGTGGGGGTGCACGGGCACCCCTGCGAGCCAGCGGCAGTGCTCCGCAATAAGGCGGCTTCGCACGCACAACTTCATTTGATCCAAACGGGCCCTGAGATGGATGGAGTGCCCTACTTTCCAAAGTCAGGCGGGCAAAACCCCGTGCATGAGGGAGTAGTTGGCGTGCTGCGCACATCCGCTGGTGTGTTGCCGGCTTTGCACGTGAACCACACTCTCTGGCCGTGACTCCAGTGTTTTCCTCCCTCCGTCCTCACACACAGGACTACATGGCTTCGGGAAATCCTTCGCTTTCCAGGCAGATAAAAATGCCAAAGTTACAGAAGTCAGAAACACTGGAAATGTTCCTTAACTTTAGGAATTTGGGAACTTTTAGGGATGCCTGGGTGGCTCCGTCAGTTAAGCGTCTGCTTTTGGCTAAGGTCATGACCCCTGATTGTGCACTCTCTCTCTCTCACACACACACAAATAAATAAATAAACTCTTTAAAAAATAAAAAAGGAAACAAACTTTTGAACGTAGGAACCTGAACCAAACATCTGACTTGATATCTTGGTCAGGATATGGAGAGGCATTGAAACCACAAAGTATTAAAAAAAAAAAAACAAGACTCTCATATATACTTTGCTATGGAGTGAATGTTTGGTTCCCCCCAAATTAAAATGTGTATGTCGAAGCACTAACACCCCAACGTGATGGTGTCAGGAAGTGGGTGCTCTGGGAGGTGACTAGGTCAGGAGGCTGGAGCCTGCATAATGGGATTATCACCTCAAGAAGAGACAGGAGAGAGAAAACTTTCTTTTCTCCTAGCTCTCTCTGCCATGAGAGGATATAACAAGATGGCGGCCACCCGTAGACAAGGAGGAGGACTCTCACCAGAACCTGACAGCTTCATCCAGACTTCAGAATCATGAGAAATCCATTCATGCTTTTTATAGACCACTCAGTCCATGGTGCTCTGTGTGGCAGCTCAAGCTAAGACACACCTCGAACATCTCAAAAATACCAATACTGGTGCTAACAAGGATAACCTTGACGAAGGACATCCTATCTTCCTGTGCCCCTCCCTTTCCACTCATCCTTATACAAGTAAGGGAAGAATGGACTTCCAACTGGGTGCCAGTCCTCAACCCAGAAAATTAAATGAGGGCAACTCTACAGTTTCAAACATTTCATGATCCTGAAACTATCTAAAATATTCTCTCATGTACCAGAAAATCAGTGATATCTGAGCCAAGTTTCTCTGAACCCAAAGCCATAGGGAAAAATTATAACTTTTTGTAGCTATAACTTTGTTGAATCTTTTATCAGAAAAAAAGTGAAATGATATATGTTACTATTTCAATATATTTTCCAACTTATTCCATCACAAAGGAAGAGAAAAGTAGGATTTTTTTAAAGAAAAGGAATCCTGGGTATAGATGAAGTCTATCAAATAATGAATTCTGGTCTGCTCATGTCTTTCCCACTCCCTGGTAATATTAGTTAAGGCTCTTCCCTATTATTGGCGACCAGCTTTGAAGAGATGGCATTAATGCGATCAACACAATTTCATCAGTTCCATTTTTCTTACTTTCAGTACCTGCTGAAAAGCATTGAAAGCACTTTGAAAGATTGAGAAGCTCTTTGAAAATCCTTTCCAGGTACAAATAAGGAAAAAAGGTTTTCATTTGTAATACCTCCCCTTGCCTTATAAAGATGCTCTGCCAAAGAGGTAACATCTTGTCCTGTAGATTTTGTTTCTCTTTCGGTACGGGGAAGGAACATGGGTAGAGCGATGACAAAGCCACTGCCCCAGGTAAGAGGAGCACTTTCCATAGAAAAGATAGGTCAGGGAATGTAGCAAAGCAGGTAACTCATGGACTCCAGAGCCTCCCACGTTTGAGTCCTCCTCCAGCATGGGCGGCCAGCTGTGTGACCATGAGCAGCTTCTTAACCATCGTGTGCAAGTTCAGCTTGTGCTAAGTCATGATCATAAAACATGAATATGAAAGCATTAATAATTGAAAGAGCTGAGTCCTATGCCTGGCATATAGTGTTCCATGAACTTATGTAATAAGCCATATGAATAGACCATCTGATTACAGACACAATCACTTCTGAGATCAGAAATGCAGGTGTTTGCTATTGATGCTACCAACCCCCATCTTCCTAGGTGAGGTGACCCTACACCTTCACAGGTCAATGAGCCCTTGACGATATCAACTCAATGCCCTCGATAAAAGTGAAGTTCTCACTAGATCATGAAACAATGAATCACGTGGAGGAAAAACTCCATTAAGAGATTTTTGAAGAATTTTGAAGAGGAACAATATGGATGTTTAAATTTTAATGAAATCACAAACCTGAAATAAATTCTGTTCTCTGTTCCATCCATTTTGTTCTATTAGTCTGGGGGAAAAAAAATAAAGTAAACAAGAGGAAGCCAGAAAGAAGAAATAAAGAGATAATAAATAATTTCCTTACACTGTAAAAGACTCATAGTTCAAAGAAAACGATTTCGGAGGAAAGAATGGAACATTTGCTGGGTTTGGTAATTTATGGGTTGACATGTGGAACCACCTGATCTTCAAGCAGGAGCGTTTCAGGTGGGGACTTCTGTAGGACCCAGAGAAGTTTGAAATTACTCAAAAGTGACAGATCCATAGTGGGGCAATAAGAAATAAATGATGTTCCATCAATAACCTTGGGCATAACTAGGGTGTTTAATAAAACATACCTGATTAATACTGAACAAATCTCATTCTGAGTCCAGTGAGTTTTTGCTAAGATGTAGTATAATATATTTTCATACAATTTTACAAAAACCAATAAGGAAACAAAGAAACTAACTTATTTTCAAGATTTTCCAGAACAAAGTTTCCAGACATCACATAATATCTCGTTCTAGCATGCAATTGCTTCCTTTTTTTTTTCTTTTGAAACCTGAGGTGCAAACAGCCACGTACATGTAGGCATGGGATTGTCATGTTGGCAGAAATACATCATATATCTGCTAAGAAGGAAAACTAGTACCTCTGGGAATCTCCAGACCACAGTCAGAAAAGATTTACAAATGTCCCCAGAATTATGAGATACTCTATTAATTTGCCATAGTTTGTGATTAATATGTGTAGATAATCAATATGTACTGACTAGAGATGTATGTTCAGGAACACCAAGGTTAAAAACAGAATGGCATTAAACAATAGGAATGACTTCATTATTTATATCTCTGAAATACCCCAAGGCTTTCTCAACCATTTGGGGCCAACCTAAAACATTTCTCTTTCTTAAACTCAAGCACTAGAACAGATATTCCTTGCATCAAGATTAATCCTTTCAAGGTATAAAAAGATTTTACTAAGTGGAGCCCAGTCAGCTGATAACCTCCGCAGAGGTCCCAGATACGGGAATTGCACCAAAAAGGAAAAAAATAGAACACCACGTTGGCAAATATCTAGAGAAGTCAGAGTGGATGCTATATGGCCCCAAGTAGATAATAGCAACATTAGGATTTTAGGAAACATGGCTTCATCTTAAATACAGTCATGGCAGATTTGAGACAAATGTAAGGACTAAAACAGTCTTGCTTGTGGGGTTGCAACACACACACGAGATAAGCAATTGCCAAGGGGTGAAAGTTGACTTTGACGAGATAGATATTCAGGAAATTATTACTGAATCGAATCAGATTAGATTCCGTCACTTTGCAGTCACGCCCCAAGGTCCCATAAGCCGGCCGATAGCGCCATCATCACTCTTGTAACGATGCTGTTTGTTTCTGCGTAAAAGCCTTTCATACAGCTTGGGGAAGAGATCCTTTTCCCAGGCCAACCATGGAATTGAGAGCTCCTTTCCTACCTTTATTGACTCATCTTTCTCCAAAATCAAGTGCATTTGCCTGTTTTTGAAAAAAAACCTTGACAAAACAAGCCGTGGTATTAGAATTATTTCCTAATGAGGAAGAGATCTTCACCCGCGCCTTCATGTCCTGCACTGGGATTATGGGAGGCTCATAAATATGGATACTTCTTTCAACAGTCTCTTTTCCTTCCAGCTTCAGAATTCACTTTTTTAAAAGCCATTTTTCTTTTGCCAGGACTTTTGTCTGATTGCATTAACTTTGGCTTTAGAATGGGTGTGTGTACAGATCAGTACACACATATGTACACATTTGCATCTTCGAGCAGGGCAAATGGGGAGGAAACCACAGCCCATTGAGCAGGCCGTTCAAGTCATAAAGGGAAGCACTGAAGGGCCCTCTCCCTCTCTCTGCATCCGTTGCTATCATTTGCTTCTGATGCGTTTACAAAACTGCAGCTTTGGCAAAGTTCACTCATTAAGTTCCTTGTGAAACTGCCAAAAAAAAAAAAAAAAGTTACTTAAGCCTCGGAAGTGATTACAATAGAGATATCTACATGAAATAAAATCTTCATATCCCATTACTATGTGATTTTTAAATACCTAGTTTTAATGCATTCACAATGTTTAGCTTAATAGCTAACGTCTATTAAATGTCTGTTTCTAAACGACTTTTTTCCTATATGTGAATTCCTCCATTTGCTATATAAAGAGATAAAGGAGTGAGTAAATTATAAGACAATGAATGCAATATGTTGGATACAGAATAATATTCTCAAAGTTCAGAACTATCATACCTTCAGACCATTTTTTGGTATAGTTACTTCTGCACTGGGGGAGTATAACTAGTCTACCGCCCCCAATGTCACTCCACTCCAAGTATTCGTGGCCTTAAAATATCATGTTTCCCAGCAAGCTTTCGACGGAGTCAGGTATTCAGATAAATCATTTTTTAAATGTTTCATTAAAGAAGTAATTCCATCTGCTTTAAAATATGCTCTTTGTAACTATGGATGCTTTTATTGCAAGACTCTGAGTTATTAAAATAGGAAAACACACTACAGTTACTAGTTGGATATTTCTTTTCAAATTAAAATATGCATTTTATTCATAGACTAAGCCCATCAAAGATAGTTTGGGGATGTAGAAAAAGGCAAAGAAGATACTAGAATGTTTGAATCAGGTTTTCCTATTGCTTTTCAATTCGGGTTAGTTCTATATTGGAAAAAAATAAGCTGTCAGTGATAAAATCCACACATCCCCTAATGATACTCTAGTTTGAGAATGAAATATTAAATTTAATTAACCTGTTGAAGGATAACCATAAGGCCATAAAATTCAATTTTACACATTAGAATTATATGTTCAAATGATTAATTAAAATTTTATTATTAGTGCTACTACAGGTGCTGGCCATTCTGTAACTTCGGATTCATGTGGCCAGAATGTATAATGAAATCTAGAACTCTGCTGAGTCACCAGCTGTAGTTCAACAAACACGTGAGCACTCAATGGTTAAATTTCTCGTGTGAAAAGTGGCCAGCACTTAGTCCTCTGGGAACAGGTAAAGCAAATGGTTTCTGTAGCCTCATTGAAATTGAGGAGTTTAGGAAACAAAGAAAAAAAATAAATGAGAAATAAGAAAAACCTAAAGCAAGCACAAAGGAGATAATAAAAATATAATACGAAAGACAGAAATCACTGAAACTGAAACAGAGAGTCAAGTCAATAGTGCCAAAAGCTAGTTCTTTGAAAAAAATAAAATTGGTAAAACTCTAGCAAGGCAGGCAAAAGATCTCAAGAGATAGGACACCAATTATCAATATCAGGAATAAAACACAGGGCATCCCAACAGATCCTGGAACCATTGAAAGGATAATAGGAGAATACCATAAAAACTTTACACTCAAATTTGACAACTTAGAAGAAAGGCACCAATTCCTCAGAGACCACACACTGCTGAAACAGCCTCAGTGCAACACACTAACAGCAGGCCCGCAGTATTTTATTTTTTTGTCATTTTTTAAAATTTATTTATTTGACAAAGGGAAATGCAGCGAGATAGAGAGCTCAAGCAGGGGGAGTGAGAGAGGGAGAAGCAGGCTTCCCGCCGAGCAGGGAGCCCGATGCGGGGCTCGATCCCGGGTCCCCGGGATCACCTGAGCCGAAGGAGGACACTTGATGACTGAGCGCCCCAGGCGCCCCATCCCAAAGCATTTTAAAACATCAATTTGTTAACCACAGTACTCTCATCAAACTCTAGGCCCAAATGCCTTCACTGTAGACCTCTACCAAACATTTAAATAAGAATGTACAGCAAACTTATTCAAACTTCGCCAGCAAATAAAGGGGAGGAAAGTCTTAACAACCCGCTGTGTAAGACCACTATTACCAAAACCAGACAAAGACAGTACAAAAGAAGAAAACTATAGAGCAGTATCTCTCATGAAATAAGATACAAAAGCTCTCCCCAAACTATTAGAAAATCAAATTCAATTATGTTCAAAAATAATATACACCATGACTAAGCGGATTTTTCTAGGTATGCAAAGCTCATTCAACATTTAGAAATACATAGATATAATTCATCCTATCAATAGATTAGCCAAAAAAGCCATATAATCATATCAGTTGACATACACAAAAATATTTGATAAAGTTTAACATCCATTCATGATGGAAACTCTCAGGAAATTAGGAGTTGAGGAGGATGACTGCAGTTTAGTAAAAAGTAACTGAATCTGCCTATAGCTAGTGAAATACTAGCTTAATGAAATACTGCATATCTGTTTCTAATAGTGGGGATATCCACTTTCACTATTTTTGATTCAACATAGCACTGAACATTTTGACCACTACTATAGAGCAAAGCAATACAGTAAAATAAAATGGATACAGGAAAAAGAAGAAATAAAAGAGCTTCAATGTACACATAATATAATCGATGATTGATGAATCTAGAAATAACCTTATGCAGATAGCGTATTTATGGGTGTATTTTGCACAAAGGTACAAAAGCAATACAAGGAAGGAGAGATAGCCTTTCAACAAATGATGCTAGAACAGTTGGACATCCACGAGAAAAAAAAAAAAAAGGATGTCAGTTTACATCCCACATTTTAGACACTTAATTCAAAGTAGGTCACAGACTTTAATGTAA
Source organism: Spilogale gracilis (assembly GCA_004023965.1). NCBI lineage: Eukaryota > Metazoa > Chordata > Mammalia > Carnivora > Mephitidae > Spilogale > Spilogale gracilis. Next base: position 33,567 of record PITA01013898.1, read on the forward strand.
GGTTAAAATAATAAAAATTTTAGGGGGAAAGTAGGAAAAAATATTTGGGACTTAGGAGTACATATTGATTTCCTAGACTTACTACCAAAGGCATGTCCAAAGAAGGAAACATTGATTAATTAATTTCATCAGAATTAGAGGCTTTTGCTCTGCAGAAGACCCTATTAAGGGAATGAAAATACAACCTGTAGAAATTTCCAAAGAAATTTCCAAACATCCAAGTGTATGGATACATACACTCTCGGAACTCGACAGCAAGAAACAAACAGTTGAATTAGGAAATTCGAAAAGATATGAACAGCCATCCCACTAAAGAGGCTATACAGATGGCAAGTGAGTACAAAAAGGGATTCATTAGTCATTAAGAAAATGCTTACCAAAACCACAGTGAGGTATCACTACACGAGACAGCAATCAGAATGGCTTACAGAAACAGTGACAACATCGAATACTGGCAAGAGTGAAGAGGCAGGGACCACTGACACATTCCAGCAGGATCGGAAGATGGTAGAGTCACTCTGGAACATGGTTTGGCAGTTTCTCAATCAAACTATGCATATAACTAACATGTGACCCAGCAATTACATTCTGGGGGAATTTATCCCAGAAAAATAAAAATATATTTAAAAAAACATACACAAATGTTTATATCCACTTCATGCGTAATAGCCCCAAACTGGAAACAGCCCAAATGTCTCTCAATGAGTAAACAGTTAAACAAAGTGTGTTCACACGTATCACGGAATACTCTTCAACAGTAAAAAGAAATGAACTGTTAATACACACAGCAACTTGAATAAACTCCAGAAAATTATGCTGAGTGAAAAAAAGGCAATTCTAAAGGTTACATACTGACTCCATTTATATGTAACATTCTCAAAATGGAACACAGATCAGCAGTTTGCAGGGATTAAAGGTGGGAAGGGCTCAGAGGGGAGAAGCAGGGGTGTCTAAAATTGCATCACACGGCCCCCTGTGATGGAAATGGTATGTATCTTAACTGCGGATATACAGACCTACACACATGACCAAGCTCCATGAAACTAAACACGCACGTCCATAAAGAGGACAGGTAAAAATGGGGAAAACCTGAACGAGACTGGTGCTTCTCATCGATGTCAGTATACTGGCTGTGCTACTATATTGTGGTTTTTCTCAATGATCGTACTGAACGAGTCTGTACAAAGAGTGTACGAGTTCCCTGTATTATTGATTACACGGGCATGTGGATCTATGATGATCCCAGAATAAAAAGCTTAAGTAAAAAACAGTTTTTAAAATACTTTAGGTAGACTCAAAAACCTCAGATAGAGCCACAGGCCATTATGAATGAACACATTAGATTTCTGGCAGCTTTGTAAATCCCCCCACTGCAGGATGCAGGGTTGCTGGCGCTGGGCTCTGCCCCGTGTAATTTCCGCTTGGCTACGTGACAACTTGGGCTGAGGATGTGCTCGTGGTTTGCACAAACGACTGTATTATGTCTCATTAAGGATCATAAATACCCATCAACCTAATCACAAAAGTGCTGTTTCAGTGTTCATATGGCTATTTAATCTGGATGATGGTGACCAAGATGAATCATTTTATTATGTTAATCATTGCATTTACTACTATGGAGAAGAGACACACATCTCTTGTGTTGCTTTGAATGAGTCATATCTGAGATTTTGCTTCTGAGATTTCCTTTAAATTGGGGGGTCGTGGAGGGAGAGATAGAAGAAGGAAGGAAGGAAGAGAGGGAGGGAGGGAGGGAGGAAAGAAGGAAGGAGGAAGAAGAGAAGGAAGGAGGGAAGGAAAGGGGGGAGGGATGAAGTCTTTCAGAAGTGAAAGTGATATAAAGACTTCCCCTAATTGAACACCTTTTACAAGAAATGATAAAAGCCTAAAATGAAAAAAGTTCTAACTCATGATGTGAAAACACACAGAAATAGACAACACACAAGTGAAGGTAAGTATATAGTGAAATTCAGAATACTCTAGTACTGTTATATGGTGATGAATTAACCACCTGATACTAATATAAAAGTTAAAGGACAAGAGCATTAAAAATAACTACAACTACAATTGGGCGCCTGCGTGGCTCAGTCAGTCAAGCCTCTGCCTTCAGCTCAGGTCGTGATCCCAGGGTCCTGGAGTCAAGCCCCACACTGGGCTGCTTGCTCAGCAGGGAGCCTGCTTCTCCCTCTCCCTCTCCTCTTCTCCCCTGCTTGAGCTTGCTCTCCCTCTCTCTCAAATAAATAAATAAAATCTTTTTTAAAAGATTGAAAGGGGCACCTGGGTGGCTCAGTTGGTTAAGCGACTGCCTTCGGCTCAGGTCATGATCCCAGAGACCCGGGATCAAGTCCCGCATCGGGCTCCCTGCTCGGCAGGAATCCTGCTTCTCCCTCTCTCACTCCCCCTGCCTGTGTTCCCTCTCTCACTGTGTTTCTCTCTGTCAAATAAATAAATAAAATCTTTAAAAAAAAAAAAGATTGAAAAATAAATAACTATAGCTACAATCATTTGTCACTAAGCACATGATATAAAAAGAGGGGAATTGTGACACCCAGAGAAATGGTAGTTAGGTGATCTGACACATACAATAAGTCGACACATTGAACGCCTTAAACGTATACCATGACAGATGTGAATGACATCTCTATTTAAAAACATACATAAAAGGAGGGGAATAAAAGAGTTTTTGTATGAGCTTGAAGTTAAGCTCTTATCAATGTAAAATATACTGTTATATCTATAAAATGTTTTATGTAAGCCTCATAGTAACCACAAAGCAAAAAGTAGGTTCAGAAAAGAAAGAGAGAAGGAAATTAGAGGGGCACGTGGATGACATCAGTTGAGGACCTGACTCTTAATGTCGGCTCAGGTCATGATCCCAGGGTGGTGAGATCGAGCCCCACGTCAGGCCCCACAGAGGGCACACAGTCTGCAGGAGGTTCTCTCTCCATCTCTCCCTCTGCCCCTCCCACCCACTCCCTTCCTAAAATTAAAAAAAGAGAGAGAAAGAAGGAAATTAAAGTCCCTCACTTAGGAAAATCGTCTGTTCACAAAGGAAGACAGCAAGAGAGAAAAAAATGAAAAAAATTATAAAACAGAGAGAAAATAATTATCAGGATTGCAATAATCAGTCCTTACTTATAAACAATCACTTTAAATATAAATGGATAAAATGATACAGTCAAAAGGACCCAACTCAATACTGTCTCCCTGAGACTCATCTCACCCTCAAGGACACACATAGGCTCCAAGTGAAGGAATAGAAAAAGATATTCCACCTAAATGGAAACCAAAAGAGAGAAGCTATGTGTATATCAGACAATAGGCTTTAAATCAAAACCTATAACAGGAGAACAAGAAGGTCATGACAGGCACACCTTGGAGATGCTGTACGTTTGGTTCCCGGCCACTGCAATAGGGTGAATATTGCAACAAAGGGGCCAAATGAGGGTTTTGCTTAGAAAAGTGCTTAGAAAAGTTCTGTTTACACTACACTATGGTGTATCAAGTGTGCAAAAGCACTATGCCTTTAAAAATGAGGTACATACTCCAATTTAAAAATACTTTATCGCTAAAAAATGCCCACCTTCTTTGAGTTTTGGACGAGTCATAGTCACTGATCACAGACCACCAAATCAAATACAATAATAATGAAAAACTTTGAAACATTTTGAAAATTACCAAAATGGGACCCAGAAGCATGAGGTGAGCCAATACTGTTGGAAGAAAATATGTTGGTAGGCTTGATCAGTGCAGGGTTGCCACAAACCTTCAATTTATTTAAAAAATGCAATATCTGAAAAGCACAATAAAGTGAAATGTAATAAAATGAGGTATGCCTGTATATAATGATAAACCTCCTAGACTCATCAGGAGGTTGTCACACTTAATAAACAGGAACATCCCAACATTGATACACTTGAATATATTAAGCAATTACTATTGTATTTTAGGGAGTAATGGATAACAACACAATAACAGTAAGAACCTTCAAAACCCAACTCTCAATAATAGATAGATCATCCAGACAGAAAAATAGTAAGGAGACATTGGACTTGAACCATATTTTAGACCAAGTAGACGCATACAGGACATTCCAACCAACAGCGGTGGGATGCATGTTCTTCTCAAGCACACATGCAACATTCTCCAGGAGAGATCCTATGTTAGGTCACAAAGCAAGTCTCAGAAAATTCTACAACATTGAAATGATACCAAGTGATTTTCCTGGTCACACTGGTGTGACACTAGAAATCAGTAACAGAGGGAAAACTGGGAAGTTTACAAATGTATGGATATTGAACAACACACTCCAAAATAACCACTGGGTCAAAAAGGAAATCAAAGGGGGAATCAAAAACTATCTTGGGGGTTCGTGGGTGGCTCGGTCTAAACATCTGCCTTTGGCTCAGGTCATGATCGCAGAGTGCTGGGCCCCTTGTTGGGCTCCCTGCTCATCAGGCTTTCTGCTTTTCCTTCTGCCCCTCCCCCTGCTTGTGGGCTCTTGCTCTCTCTCTCTCATATAAATAAATAAAATCTTTTAAAAAACATATCTTGAAAAGAATGAAAATGAAAGCACAAAATAAAACAATAGGGGTCCAGCAGAAGCAGTGCTGAAAGAGGAACTGATAGTAACAGATGCCTTCGTCGAAAAAGATCTTATACTGACAGTCTGATGTCACATGTCAAGGAACTAGAAAGAAAAAGAACAGACGAAGCTCAAAGTTAGCAGAGGGAAGGAGACAACAAAGATCAGAGCAGAAATACATGAAACAAAGAGGAGGAAAATAGAAACAATGAAACTAAGAATCAGTTCCTTGAAAAGATAAGAAAAATGGACAAAACATCTAGGTGGACTTACCAAGAGAAGGAAGAGAGGGAAGATCTTAAGTTCAATTATAAATGAAAAAGAAGACATTACAATTGATGCCACAGATACAAGGACCCTAAAAGACAACTCGGAGCACTGACACACCAACACATTGGACAACCTAGAAGAAATTGACAAATTCCTAGAAACACACAACCTCCCTAGACTGAATCAGGAAGAAACAGAAAATCTGGTCTGGCTAGTAAGTAGTACAGAGATTGAGTCAGTCATCAATTTTCAATATTCCCAGCGAATAAAAGACCAGGACCAGACAGCTTCACAGGAAATTCTACCAAACGTTTAAAGAAGAGGAACACCAGCTCCTCTGAAACTCTTCCCAAAAGACTGGAGAAGAGGCAACACTCCCAAATGAGTTTACAAGCCTAGTATTACCCTCATACCAAAGCAAGATAAGGATACTCTGGGGGAGGCGGGACTAACTATAGTTGAATATCCCTAGGTGCAAAAATCTTTAACAAAAGACTAGCAAACCAAATTCAATAGCACATTAAAAAGATCACAAGACATGATCCAGTGGGATTCCTCCCTGGGCTGCAAGGATGGTTCAACACCTGCAAGTCAATAGATGTGGTCAACACATCAAAAACTGAAAGACCCAATACATATGATCGTCTGAATGGATGCAGAAAGAGCATTTGACAAAATTCAACATACTTTCTTGATAGGAAGGAAAAAAAAATCCCTCAACAAATCAGGTATAGAAAAAAAAAAACACCTTATCATAGCAAAAGCATGCTTTCAGGGGTCATGACTCATCAGCAGTGGTCACCATGATAGCTTCCCACAAGATGCTGAAAACTAATACAGAAATATTACCTAATATTTATTGAATGATGTGTTAGAACTCTGCCAAGCTCTTTATGTAATCTCATGTAAGTATCAGAACAGCCTATTAGGAAGTTCATTTAAAGATAGGAAAATAAGCTAAGAGATGGCCAACATCTCAGGATACAGGACCAGTCGATGGCAAAGCCGGGACTCAAACCGAGGCTCAGTGTGACACAGTCTATGTTTGGGAAGACTGTGTTGTACCACTTCCTTATGGATCATGCCTTGAATCGAGATTTTCAAAAATAGTCTTGGGTTCTGAATCCTTTTATTGAAAGGATATTTACTTTCATTCAGATATGAGAAAGTATCTTTCTGTACTATATACTTCTCTAAGGTATATCAACAAAACCACTAATAATTTTCATGACTAGCTTTCCCAGATCAATCGGCATTCCTCGGGACCAAACTTCTGTGTCATCAAGCGAACGGCAAGTGCCGAATAAGAAAGCTGAGTTTGGACCCCGGTTCCTCCCTGAAGCAGACGTGAGGGTACTGGGTGTAGTGCACCGATCCTTTCTGTGCCTCCAGTTTCCCACTTGAAAAACAGAGACTCTAACCTGTCACAGTGTCATCGTGAGGACTAAATGTGGCACTAGGAAAAAAAAATATTTTGTTAATCATAAAATGCTGCAAAAATACAACACATTAAATTAATAGAAAAGAATCTGAACTCTATTCATTCTGTACCTCTTTTGTTAAAATCTCTTTCAGGCTGCCGCAGCGACCCAAGAGAATTATAGATTAATTTGGCTGGAATGAGATTTCTAGCTCCTAGCTCCTAGCTCCTAGCTCCTGGCTCCTGGCTCCTAGCTCCTAGCTCCTAACTAGAATCAGCTTAGTAAATATTTAATGTGGCATCTTTATAACTCTTTTTTTTTAATTTACCTTTATCCCCCCTGGATCTTGACACATTCTTCTCCTCACAGCTCCTGGAGAGCCTATTATTTCTTTCCTGGCTGAGCCCTGGAATGGGAGAGGACGATGCCCTCTTATTCCCTGGCTCCAACCATCCTTCTCAACCGGATCCATTGGTATTTTGATCTACATTCACATTCGCAACAGATTTCAGCTTGTCTCTCAGGCAGGTTTCCACCTCTGTTCCTTCACATCTCTTTCTATTTACCATTAAAACACTATAAAGCAACAGTAGATCCTGTCTTGGATACAGTCGCTTTCACACATCACTGTCAGCGTCCTTCTGATGACAATGCATTTCTTTGCACCGGCGCCGGCGGCTTGAAGAGCTCTTGAAGGATTGCCCGACTCTTCCTGACAGCATATCTCCTCCCAGCAAAGAGCCTGTACTATTTTATGGAGCCTGATTTCAGTAAACACTCAGTAACTATCCATTGGGCTTGATAAACCTTTACCATCGACGCATCTCTGCACCAGAGGAGAAAGTCCGAATTCTTGCCTGCCAAGGATGTAGACTCCAAGGAAGCATAAAGCTTCCACACGGGAAGCCCAGCAGAAGCGCAGTGGTCAGCTCCCGGGGAGACGGAGACCTCGCGCGGTCCAACCCAACCTTCCGGCGCTTTGTTGATGAAAGTTTCCAGACCTTACACCAACATTAGGCAAGATACACCTTGAGCATGAGTCATAAACAAGCATTAACCCGCATGAATCATTCACATTTTGAAGAGATCCTTCAAAGATTTTGTTCTGTTTTCCTTCCCAATGATTTCTGTTTATCAAGACACTTGAATTATTTCTTCAGAATTCTGCCAAAATAGAAAGCTGCAGGACACCATGAATGCATTGAGTTCTTTGTTTTGTTTTTAGCGGGAGAAATCCTTACTAAATACGTAACTGAGCATTCTCAACGTGCTTGCTTTATCATCTTATCCTGGGTTTCTTAATCTGCATCACATTCATACATGAGGCTGACTTTACTGCGTGCAGATGATCTCAGGTCCTTACTTTATCTGATGTGCTGCAAGCTCGCTCATCATTGACGCCACGACCGCATCTCTCTGCTTAGATGCCTTTTCTCTGTGTCCACGGGCGCTAAAAACACGTTCACATTTTATCGGGACTCACTGCTCCTGGCTCCTTTTCTTCTTCAGGAGAACACCCTTCATGTCCGCACGCCAAAGGACTGTAAATTAGCATACGCATGGCTACTCCGCAGAACTGTTGTTAAGACCTAAGTTTTCAATCACATTCGTTGTTGTGAGTTATTTTGCACACTCGGGTGATGTATGGATCAGAGCCCTCAAACAACGATGGAGGACGGCTTCCGATGGGAACCTGCCCTCATTCTCCAGGCGGGGGTGAAAATCTCCTCTGGGCATCCACTCCACTTCAGATAAGCCTTCCTGGAAGAATATTCTATGTTCATACGTGCTCTGTGCTCCAGGGACTGACCTCCAGCTGCTCCTGGAGAAGGAGGGCGCTCGAGGGGGGAGTGGGGGGACAGGGGAAGCAGTGGGCTGGGGAGAGGGAAGGAGGAGGGGAGCAGCGGGCTGGGAAGAGGGAAGGAGCTGGGTTGGAGCCGTGGCTTGGCACGTCTGAGCTGCTCTAACTAAATCAGCACAGACCTGGGCTGATACAGAGCAGACACCTGTTCCGGAGGCTGGAGGTCCGAGAGCCAGGCAGCAGGAGATCCGTGTCTTCTCCCTGCGGCCTCACACCATGAGAAGGGCGAGGGTGCTCTCTGGTCTCTTTGATACGAACCCTTTTCCCGCCATGGGGCTCCACCCTCATGACCTCATCACCTCCCCGAGGCCCCAGCTCCTAACGCCCTCAGACTCAGGGGCTTGTTTTCAACATAGACATTTGGAGGGGATGCAAACGTTCAGTCTGCAGCTAGACTTCATTGTCTGGGTCCCCCCACACACCTGTGGGCCCTCCAGAGGCCAGCTGTTTCCCCGACTGTCACATCCTCTCCATATGACTGGACTGACCCCAGGTGACCGTAAAAGCGCCCCTGACCTCCAGAGCTAGGGCATCACTGGCCGTATTCATGCAAGCCCATGACTTGTTTATTTCCCTATAAGCTGCCCACACTTTTGTAATAAAAGTTCCTTAACCTCTTCCAGGTGTTCCATCAGAGTGTGCCGATTGTTTCTTTGTGGGACTACTGTGTTCTGGCTTTGACAGCTAGTGCCTAGCCCAGGGCCCGGCAGGTAGAGTGGGCTTATTTGTTAAGTAATAAGCTATAAGTAAATGGACTTGTGGTCTGACCATATGTCTTTGAGGAAAAAACAGAAAGGAAAGGAGAATTAACTTTAAGATTACCTACCTGCAGCGCCTGAGTGAGGGAGTGATGACCAAGGTCTAGAATGTTTTAGCACTAAGTACTTTTGAAATTCAGGTCACCGTGTTCTTAGAGGCAGAACCCTAAAGTAAGAAATGCGCAGAGGCTCATGTGTCTGACCTCGATTTTTGCCTTTTTAAAATAAGTCTGACCTGTAAGACACATATTTTAAAAACTGACCTAGTTTGTGACCTGGTTGGGGTTCCTCAATGAACACCTCAAAGGCTCAGGTCAAAGAGTGCAGTCTATTCTTGAGAGAAAGGGACAGCAATATGGTTCAAAGTACATGAAAAGGTCTAGCTTATTTAAGAAGCAAATGATAGGGGGCCTGTTATGTCACTGATTTTAATTAGTATGTAGGTCACTAGCCAATAAAATGGGTAATTTAGCTTTCCTGAGGTGACCTCACCTCCAGACATCATGATTGCAGCAGAAGTCTTGTCCATTGGTGGCAAGCAAGACAAACTCCACGAGTGTGAAACACGACGACAATGGGGGGTGGGGGGAGTGTCAGGGCTGGAAACACCCAGCTGAGCCTTAGACTCAGCGCTGCTGTGCTACTGCGGGGAGGTTCCTCATACACTCTGCCTGTTGATTTCTTCACTTATAAAATAGGGATAACATAACAAACTTGCATTATGATAAGAAGATAATGCTATAAATTTTCCAGAATTGTGCCTGAAAGCCCATGGGGGACACCTCGCGGATGTTCGTACCCCGTGCATTGGGCTGACAGCTACGCCGTGAAGTGCGTCTCGCTCACTTTGTGCGTCTTGCTCTTTACTGTAAAGACGCGCTTTGTCTGTGATTCTCAGCAAAAGGCCAGCGATCACCTACGGACCTGAGACTTCTGAGAAACTGCAACTCACGGAAGTGAAAACCCTTGGAAGGGTCGCTTGAATCCCGGAACCTGTGTTTCTCCTCCAACCTCAGTTCCCCCCCATGTAGGCTTTGGACTGAGCTCACATTCCCGCTGTCGGAAAGTGACGCCTTGCTACTAAACCTTTCCTAACAGCCCAAAGTGAAGAAGCAATTCCCACGAATGCAGGCTCATCAGCTTCACAATTTCGGGGCACTGCAGACGCAAAAACATCACCTCCCTTAGGCCTCCTGAGGCTCGGGGCAACCTCGTCGAGGGAGGGAGGCGCAGAAGAGCCTGCGCTCAAACCAGAGGCTCACAGACGCAGCTCAGAGCTCTGGATGCGGAGACGCCGCGTGTAGTTCCCGGGGACGGCGCTGGGTGGCGGTGGCGAGCGGGCTGCAAAACCAGGCTCGGCGCTCTTGGCCTTCTCCCCTCTTCTCCTCAGGTCAGCCCTACTTTGACCTCTTTTTATCCAAAATGACCCTTTCCTGGATTAAGGATAAAGGCTCCGGTGCGCACAGAACCTTACAGCGAGCACCGCAGCCCTAACTTGAAGCCTTGGCACCTTTTTAAGAGCCCAACCGACGTGAGTGAGTCTGGGATTTCGGCATGCTGCTTTATATGGTAATCCCCACAACCCGGCACCCCTGTGGCTGTCACCCCTGGAAGGCAGAGTCATGGACCCCAAGTGTCTTGGGAAAGTCAGTCATCCACTCCGAACCTCAGCTCTTCATTTGTCGAGCGTCCTGGAATCGATGGATATGTTGCAGGATGGATGACAGGGGATTACAGTTGCAGATGAAAATATTTAATAGACTGACCTTAAAACACAAAGATTACCCTGGATTATGCAAGTGGGCAACGACGTAATCACAAGAGTCTTTATAAACAGAAGAGGGAGGCAGGAGAGTCAGCATCACACGGGGCAGGAGGAAGAACTCCAGTGATGATCGGGCTTTGGAGGTGTAAGGGTCAGGAGCCACGGGATGCAGGAAGGAAGCTGGGACAGCCCCCAGCTCTCTCACCGTGTGGAAAACACCAACAAGGGCCCGACAACACTCCCTCTGCCCACTCAGGCCACCATCACAAAGCACCATCGACTGGGGGCTCACAAACAGCAGGCATAGATCTCTCACAGCCCTGGAGACTGAAGCCCAGGACCAACGTGCTGGCAGATGCGGTGTCTGCTGAGACCTCCTTCCTAGTTCAGAGATGATGTCTTCTCTCTGTGTCCCCCCATGGTGGGAGGGACCTCCTCACAGCCCTGGAGACTGAAGCCCAGGGCCGACGTGCTGGCAGATGCGGTGTCTGCTGAGACCTCCTTCCTAGTTCAGAGATGATGTCTTCTCTCTGTGTCCCCCCATGGTGGGAGGGACAAGGAGGCCCCCTGGGGTCTCTCTTACTACGACACTAATCCCATCATGGGGTCTCCACCCTCATCACCTCCTCACCTCCCAGAGGCCCCACCTCCTCAACTGCCCCCCTAGAGTTGGGTTGGGTTTCAACACATTTTGGGGAAACGCGAACACTCAGACCAGAGAAAACACTAAATGTGTTTTTGAACGGAATGAATGACATCTTAGGCTTTGGTGATGACTTCATGTCTCTTAACTAAACTCCTATGTTTCTGAATTTAGAGCCCCTGACAATATGTAAATGGATGTCCATCAGGAGCTGTGACTTCCCAAAGTTTAAAGAGCTGCAGAGACAATGTATCAGCACCCGGAAGACTTGAGGGAAACAAGAAGTCCATCGGTACAGTATCTGGGGCTGTGGCACAGAGTGCATGATTAATTGCCGTGCGAGTGAGACAGCGGAGAACATTCTCCCAGCTGGGGGGTGATGAGGTCTGCCGAATCCACAGTAGTATTTGCTCAACGGCATGATCAATCACCCAGATGTTAGCTGCTCATCAGAGGTGTATTATACTCAAATTTAGGACCACGTGATGGCATTGTGCTGGGGAAAAAGCTCAATCACGAGTTAGGCATTTTTAACACCCATTTTGGGCTTGTTAACCCTAATAATAGATTCAAAGAAGTGAAAAAATTACTTATAATACCAGTTTCTGTGTGAATCAGGAATCTATACAGAAGATTTTTTTGTTCAACCTGGTGACTAGAATAAAGCAAAAAGAGAAAGAAAGCGGAGTCATTTTCTCCTTTAATCAATTTGTCGCAGAATTTGTAAAAGATGAGTTTCAGAGCCTCTTAGCAGTGGAAGAGGGCGGTGGGAGTGCCTGTCACCATGGAGATGAGGTTGTTCGCTCCTTCAGACCCCACTCCCGAGCTTTGATCATTGGGCTGTCATTGGCTTCTGCGCCTGCCTCTCTGTAGCCTGAAAGGCATGCTTATTTATCTTGCTGCCATTTGCATTTCAGAAGATCCACTCGGATGAGCATTCTTGGCCTTGTCATCAATCCGTGCGCGGGCTGCCTGCCTCCCCCGCCTTGTCACCTGGCCACGCCCCCAACCCTGGATGCTGGACACCTTCGTGGTCCAGCCTTCCCCGTGCTTCAGTCATGGCGACACCGGGCCAAGGAGGGCACAGGCTGCCATGAACCGACGATGGCTGTGCCCCTGTCGATCCTGTCTAAGCCAGCTTTGGTCTGTACCCGATTTTTAAAAAATCTTCCTGAGTCTTTTCTGTGGGCTTCATCATCATTGCAGGTTGGCCAGTCGCTGGGTGGTCGACAAAATCGCTGGGTGGTCCAGAACCCATTGAGGACAAAGCATGGCGCATGAATGATGGAGAACAATCCAAGATGCCATATGAGTGTACGTTCGGCAGTCCGCATACAGGTTCCAAGGGGGTCTCGAGAATACAGCCCCTTCCCTGTGCGGTAGGCTTTACACACATGGGCCCCAAAGTGAGAACACGCTCCGGCATAGGGAGGAGGGAATATCAAGGCTTGCCTCAAAGTCTCCCTGAACTCCCGTTGGAGATGATGGGATATCTGAAAACTCCCCTGAGAATGATTTCAAGTAGAGCTTCCCAGACCCAGTTCCCAGAGATTTTCTGGGAAAACTGTGCCCCTAGAGGCCCTAAGGCGGCCCTGAGTGAGGCCTCAGACCCTAGAGGCCCTAACGCGGCCCTGAGTGAGGCCTTAGCACAGTTCTGGAGCAAAGTTGGCATTTGTTGAATTGACACTCTTCCTGCAGAGGGCTTTCAGTGATTTTTATTGTCTTTATGATCATTGCAAAAACAAATAAGGAAATAAACAGATCTGGGAAAATTTAAAGGCTGCCATGTTCTCACCAATGAGAGAAAAGCACTCTGACTCTTCCTACCTTGTAGACATTTTTCTACAGGAATCGTGATGGATATGAAATACATTTTCTTTCACACAGACAAAAATGGCATTGCACACCACGTGCTAACATGCCCTGCACTTTCTCATAACAGCTGTGGCCTCCGTGGGCCACGGAGGGGTGTCCTTTCAAAGACGCAGTCTTCTTCAATGGCTCACTAAGCAAATAGATATTGAATGCCTCCCATGTGCAAAGCGCACGTCTGGGTGCTGGGGACTCAGCCGTAGATAGCGGGTCCTGGCCGTGTGGAGCTTACGTTCTAGCAGGAGGAAAAGGAAAAATAAAATATAAGCATAATAAACAATGGATCATATGGTCTGTTTAAAGAAAAATGGAAAGTAGAGCAAGGAACCTGGAGATGCTGGAGATGGAAGGATTGTTACTGAGGGTCTGGGTGCCGGGAGCAGGGGCACCAGGGACAGGCGTGCAGCGTAGTGGTGGTGGACGGAGGGGCAGCCAATGCACAGCGGAGGACCAGACCACCAGGGAGCTCCAGGCACTGAGCACCTGTCTCTGTCATGTACATCTTGTGATCAGTGATCTGGGAATTTTCTATCATCAGCCTTGGGAAGGGTTGCAGTGAGCCCAGAATTGCCAAGAAGTAAGAGGATGACGAAACTCTGTAGGGGAGGTGCAGTGCAACGGCTGATATTCAGAGCTGGGAGTTCCAGAAGGAGACAGGGAGAGAGCTCTCCAAGTTGCAGGTGAGGAGCAAGAACACAGTGGCCTTCCTCCAGCACTGAGGAAGAACCTGGAGAGAGATCTTCAGTCGAGAACCAGGTCCGCCCAGGAGCAAGAGGAGTGCACATCCAGGGACAGTAGGATCAGCCACTGAAGGACAGGGCTGACCTCCCCCTTCTCTCCCACACAACGTGAGTAGGTTTCCCCTGTACTAGCTTTCCCCAAAGCAAAACCTACAAGCCAGCTGTCACTGTCACGTGACCAGGTGAGACTGACTAGTTTTAATCAGGAGGATGCTGCTGGCAAGACAAAGCAAAATCCCAAAACACGCAGCGCTTCCTAAAAATTCCTCGTTTTAACATCCTGTTTAGAAACTCAGGCTCCAGCCCTCCTGAGAGCTCAGGGAAGGACCTCAGAGGGGCTCTGGGGGAGCAGCACAGGGCCACAATTCCCGAAAGGGCAGGAAGCACCTGGAGGGCTGCTAGGGCAAACGTCTAGCAGGTGATCTGGGAATCATCATTTTCTATCATCAGCCCCCCACCCCACCCCGTTCCACAGCTCCAAGCACACTGATGCCAAAAGGAGGAGGGGGCACACCCCTCGTGCCCTGGGACATCTGTATAATCTTCACCCATCGTCTAGCTTTGCTCAGAAATTACTTTCTCTTTTCATCTCCTCTCTACACAGAGGAGCAATCATTTAAAAAGGCTAAAGCAATATTCCAAAATTATGATTGTGCTCCCCTCACCTCTGATGCTGCTTCTACTTCAAGTCTCCTTGTGTACCTTTTGGACTGTTTCCCAAAAAATCATCTATTGGGGGGGCGCCTGGGTGGCTCAGTTGGTTAAGCGACTGCCTTCGGCTCAGGTCATGATCCCGGAGACCCGGGATCGAGTCCCACATTGGGCTCCCTGCTCGGCGGGAGGCCTGCTTCTCCCTCTCTCACTCCCCCTGCTTGTGTTCCCTCTCTGGCTGTGTTTCTCTCTGTCAAATAGATAAATAAAATCTTTTTAAAAAATCATCTATTGGGATCCTGTATAAATCCTGTTGATTTCTGACTTCTAATAAATTTAATCGCTGACACTGTATTTCCCTATTCAGTTCTCTTATCATTATGTTTGCTTCTCATAGGGAAAAAGCCCACTTAGTTTATTCTTATATATTCTTAGAATTCTTATATACTCTCTTTGGCTTAATAATAAAGGGATTTCTAAATATAAGCTTTCTCTGAAACTCAACTTTTGCTGAATAACATGTGTTTTAAACATAATATTATTATACGTAGCTCTTACCCTGTGTATAATTACAATTGCTATTTTCTCACCAAATCAAGAGATGCAGTTTGTTTTCAAAAGTATCCAAACAAATTCCATTTTTGGGTTAATTGCTACTTTTGTTGCAGCTAAGGACTACAGCTCCCACTTTGGGGTCTTCATTCAGGTTTTCTTCCTGTCCAACTCTTGTTTATGTTCCAAAAGCATTTGGAAGGAAACTGCCTTCTCTTTACACTGTATATGGTTTTGAATACAGTCTAATAACTATACTACCTCATTTTACTCTTAATTTCTGTTTTATTCTTGAGCTCAGTCAGAAAAAGAGAACTTTCACTATGACGATAGTTTGAATTTTTTAACCGTTATTGTTGGTACCACAGTATTTATTGAACAAATATTCTTTAATGTTCTATCTTATTGGAGAGGATCGGGCTTTTGCCTTGAACTCTACCCTTTCCATCTCCTTCTAACAATGCACTATTTCACACACCTGTGCTTGGTATATATTTGCTAGTCCTTCCGTTTTTCTCTTTTCTGTGTCCTGTCTTCTTAGATATCTTTGTAAATAATATACTGTGTTTCTTACTCGATGGGTGATATTTTGTCTTTAATATCAAGAAAATGAATATGATATCATGATTGTTGTCATGATTATGATTTCAATTTTTCTATTTAATACCTTCTTTCTATTAATTCTTTTTTTTTAAGGTGGCACTTTTTTTTCAGTGTTCCAAGATTCACTGTTTATGCCCCACACCCAGTGCCTCATGCAGTACGTGCCCTCAGTACCCACCCCTGGCCCACCCTTCCCCCCAGCCCCTCCCTTCCAGACCCTCAGTTTTTTCCTGAGTCCAAATTAATTCTTATACTTATCCCACAGGCTAAAGTTATTTGGAATTTAAGAAAACTTCCTTTTATCCTACAAATAAGTAAAGGATGTTTAAGACCCTGTTCTGTTCCCCATCAAGAATATCCTCTACTCTCAGAGAAACTGCTCTGGGGGCAAAACTCAGTTGTCTTACCCACCTTGGAAATTCCATGGGAATAATCCGAGTCATTGGCCCAGATGACTATCATCAATCTGTCGCAGTAACCTCTTTCTTTTCTTTTATATTTACATTTGCACTAAAATTTGAATGTTCCCCAACTCCTGGCAATGAGTTGCCTAGATGTGTGTCATAGGACAGATGTGTGTCTCAGGAAGGCTGGGCGTGAAATTCAGACCCTCTGCAGTAGAATCATCCAGAATTCTCCTCGGTGTGAGCTGGCTCCGAGCTCTCTGGGTTTGCTTCTCTGTCTCTCTGTAAACCCTCGACACAGCCCAGGGCACTACTGCTTAGTGGTGTCGCCCCGGGCTGTGAAGGCCACCCTGGGCTCTGCACCGCCCCCACCTCCCCTGCCTCGCCCACATCCCTGCAGCCTGGGCTTCTATGGGAAACTGTCTTCTAAACTCCTTGGTGGACCCTTCCGCAGCTTCTCTCGCCATCCCATCTCTTGTCTCAGACTCTCTAGACACGCCGAAAGCATCTGGCTTTTTGAGAACGTCCTTCAGTACTTCCCAGTGATCTCAGATATTTTCCCATGTTCTTATATTTGGGGCTCATCTTATGAGAAAGAGGAAGAAAGCAGAACCGGGAGGCTGACACTTTCCCCTTGAAACCTAAACTCTCGTGGGTCTGGCTTTGTTTCCTTTCTCTGAGAGTCCCAGGCGGTTCGGAGCGTGGAAACCAGGCCTTCTCGTTGGAAACAAGGGCTACTTTCACTGCAGTGCTCGCAGATGCCGGCCCAAAATTTACCTTGTTTAAACCATGCTGAGGGATATCTTTAAAACACCCTGATGGGGGGCTCAGTAGGTTAAACGTCTGCCTTCAACTCAGGTCATGATCTCAGGGTCCTGGGATCGAGCCGCATGTCAGGCTCCCCAGTCAGCAGAAGTCTGTCTTTCCCTCTCCCTCTGCTCATGCTCTCTCCCTCTTTCTAATAAATAAATAAAATCTTAAAAAAGTACTAATGATTGGCCCACAGGGCTTTCTATATTTAATGAAATCCCTCTTGTTCCTGAATGCAAACAGCATTTCTGTGTCTGGATTTGATTTGAACTCTTTCTTTTTTGCATTTAAGTCTAAATTCCCATCCCTGCCCAACATAACAAGAGTGTTCTCTCTCTCCCACCTCTGCCCCCCTTCTGGCCAGATTTCCACCTTCCTCTAGGCCTGGGGAATAGCAAGGCACCGGGTTGTTCCCTGGACGAGTTAAATTTCGAGACAGAACCTGGACAGGTGCTCAGCGAGCCTCGGGGCTATCAGGGGACAGCGGGTGCAGACCACGCAGACCTGGAGGTGACCATCGAGCGAGAAAGGGACATGCCAACAGACCGGTCCACAGAGAGCACGCGCCCAGAAATGCCAGCCTGAAGCAGGGACCCAGCCTCCAATGCATTACAGAGCCTGGCCAGGACAGGACACACCCCAGAGGGACCAGAGCTCTAGACCCAAGGTGCACAGACAACGTGAGGGAGACAGCTGAGTCGCCACCCCATTTGGAAAGCCCGTGATCTGCCCACCTGCTGCCCCCCCGAAGCCCCTTCCTCACAGAGACCCCGTCACCCACTCCGGCACCCGTTCCAACAGCGGCCTGCCCTCCCAGGACATGCCCACACCCCCATGTGTGCAAGATGGCGAGAGCATCGGTTTGACGACTAAATCCTTTATATCCTGTTAAATGTTCATTTGCATTTTTTAGCAATCCCTCTTTGTAATTCAATGTATCGATCAAAAAAGTGGTTTCTGTCTGTGGAGAGAAATAGAGCTACATGTCTGGCTTTTGTTTGTTTGTGTTTCTTAATGTTTTGTACTCTTGCATTATTCATGTACCCAGAGGCTCCACACGACGGCCACATTTTTATAAATCCCCCGAATAAATAAGCAATAGCCTATGTAGAAAAAGTACTTTGGTTTGCCTAGGACATTGGCTGCTGGTGTCTGATAAGTCACATCCAGCAGCACAAGCCCACGGACAGGCCGGGACGTGTCACCTGACGGGCTGCGGACATTAGGAGTAAACGTTGTGGCCACGGCTCAGGGGTACACGGGAGGGGGCACCGCAAGACGGCTTCCTGGCGCAGGTGCGTGCCTTCCTCAGAAACCTCGCTCGCTCCCACATTCTGGACAGCACACAGTTAATTGGATAACCAATGACTTTATGAGAGTCTTTCATTAAGAGAAAATAAAGACATTTTTGTTCAAAAGCATTGTGTTTGGGGTTTTTTTTTCCTACAACTCTTTGCCCTGTGGCCCACGAGGCTGGTGGTTCCTCCCAGGAGATTTAGCGAGGGCTGATTCACTTTGGCAACTGCGATGGAAAAGGAAGATAATTTTCCTTATTATGCTTGTTCTGAGTTTGTCTGATTGAAGAAGGGAGAGAAGGAGGACGTGCATTTTCATGGATGGAAGCTGCATTCATCTCAGGACGGGGGCCACCGCTCCTGTCCCCACCCCGGCTCCCCCAGGGACATCCTGCCCACCTCCTTCCCTGTCACCTCCGAGGCAGCGGCTCCCCAAACCGCGCCGACTGCAGCTCTGAGGCTGTGGCATCGTGTGGCTGGCAACACGGCATTTAAAATAATCCCCAGGACATTAGAATATTTTCCCTTTTTGTGATCGATCGCGTGTCCTCTAATTGCAAGGGCAAATTTCCATGACAACGTGCTCGCAGGAGCCAGGCTCTGCAGCCAGATCTGCATGTCCTCCCTTACTCCACACTCCCGGGAGCACCTCAGGCTTCTGGAATCTTCCATGGCTCTCCTCCTGATGCACCCCTCCGTGACGCACATTTTATGCACCCTTCCCTGGCTCTCTCTTTTGTGGCGAAGCGCATTAAACTTTCCCTTAGTTTCACTTTGGCTTAAGATCAATATTTCGACTAAATTCATACCTTTGATATATAGCATTTCACTAGGAGAGTATAAGAAGCCATATATTATTTTGCTCTTAAGAAAAATGGGAATCTGATCTGGAGATTACCTGCTAAGCGGTTGTGAGGATTTATTTGAATTCCTCTAAGAACCTGTTAGTGTATAATTTGTTGCACAGGATTTACGACCCTCCCAGGAGATTTCACTCACCGCCTAAGAGCGTTTCCCTGACCTGTCAGGGACGGGCCACCAGGCCGGATTTTTGTGTATTCCTGTGTGTTCACCCCGCAGTGCTTCTCATGAAGGTCTGGCTTCGAGGCGCAGACCTGGCTTGGGGGTATTTCAACATGACAACAATCTGGCGCATTCCTTCGTAATCGAGTGCCTCACATTTTGAAGTACAGCCCACAGAGGCCTTCATTTTCTCTGCTCTCACAAATCTCTAAAATGGGCATTCACTGCGGCAAAACGTCTCTGGGTTTTGCTGATCTTCTGAATCTCACGGCTGATGGGACCATAGCAATACGACGGTGGCCACAGAAAGCATCCCGGTCCTGCCTCGGGCTCTCCCTACGCTGAGGAGCGGCAGGTCCGGGAAGGTGGGCAGGGGTGAGGGGAACGACATTTGCTTGCCTTTGCCCTTTCTCAGACAGCCCTTTGGGATTGTACAATAAACTAATATTGGGCTAAACTCAGCCTGGCCAGCACAGCTGAGGGGACCGTACGATTTATCATGCAAACTGCGTGTTTTAACTTAAGAAGGGAGGGTGTTAATAATTTTGCTGATGGGAACACGGGTCAAGACCATCCCAAGCCACCCACCAAGCTGGTTCTAGGACGACGACGTAGGCGATGCCAGACGGGCTACTGGAGCACCAGCGCCTTACACTACGGGGAAGAGGGTCAGGGTCCAGGAGGGACCTGGTGGCTGGACTCCGGGAATTACGGAGCTCATCACGATCGCCCAAGCCCCCGCCCTCGTGTGGTCCCCCCAGTGGCCTTACACCAACTCTGACGATAGTTTTAGATTCCAAGGACCCTGGGGCACCTGGTGTAGTCAGTTAAGCATCTGCCTTCGGCTCAGGTTATGATCTCAGGGTCCTGGGATCGCGTCCCACGTGGACTCGGCACTCAGCAGGGAGCCTGCCTCTCCCTCTCCCTCTGCCCCACCCCCACTTGCACACTTGTTCACTCTCTATCTCTAATAAATAAGTAAAATCTTAAAAAAAAAAGATTTCATGGATCCTAATTGCTACTCACCTCACAAAAGAGGGTGGTGGATTTTATTAACTAACACAAGGAACGAGCCTCATCATACCGGGAAAATGCCCCCAATCTCAGGTGGTAAAGAAAAAAACTAATGAAGATATTTATCATTCAAGAGTTAGGACGTGAGTCGAACGGGTTTGTACCTGGAATTCTCTGTAGGTCTCAGGCTTGCTCCGGGGATTAAGGACGCCTTCCCTGTTTATAAATTGCCATCGGAAGAGGTGCCAAAGCAGAGGGCCGCGCTGTGTGGTTGGAGGCACCTCCTCTGCCACTAGAGGGAGAACCACCCTGAGGGGGGCATTAAGATGCCAGAGGCAAATGGAAAATCAGAAGACTCTAATATGATGCCCAAGAAAGACAAGACTCAACTGTGAAAACAGAGCAAATCTCAGATGTGACCTGAGAGAAAAGACAATGTGCATCGGGGAACCCCCCATCCCACATATGGTCAAGAGACCCTTTGCTCCCGACTGAATTTAGGTTCCTCGAACTCTTGGGGCCACTGGCCTAGAAGGAGTCACACGGCCACGGGGCTGAAAGCAAGAACTTCCTCCGCCTTCCCTTCCTCCCTCAGCCCCCAGCCGGCCTCTCCAGCGACACGGTGTGTATCTGGACGGTGTTAAGCTCTGGCTTCTGAGAACCTGACTTGAGAGGTGTTCAGAGGTGGGATGGGATCTTTCTTCCTAAAGGAAGTGGCTTTCGAGTCTACAATGTGATGATCCTGTGTTTCTTTTTCACTCACTGAACAACTTCTGGGGCCCTCAAGAAATTGATCCTAGTGGTCCACGGCCCAGCTGACTAAAGGCCCCGTCCCCCCAGACTTTGGAAGAAGAGTCATCTGACAGAGTCTAAGAAATAAGAATAAGAAAACCCGGACTTCAAGGAGGATGGCGGAAGGCCAGGTGACCCCATTTCGCGGAGTCCCCTGATGGGAGCTCAATTCCTGCCAAAGACACTACAGGAACACTGAGCACCCATGACATCGGCCTGAAATGTGATATTCCGCACGTCTGGATCACCGCGGCAGACAAGGAGCATCGGCAAAGAGGTAGAGAGGGGTGAGAGCGATCGGACGGTTACCCAGAGACAAGGGGCGGGGGAGGAAGCCCGCAGAGGCGGCGCATTGGAAGGCAATACCCCAGCATGAAAGTGCTCTGTGTTCGGGGAACAACAGCGGATTACGGTCTGATTCAAAGCAAACAGAAACGGAGTGGCTGGGGGGCGGCCGGGGAATCGGGATCGAGCGAGAGAACGGCTGAGTGGGCAGAGCGGAGTCTGCTTTTCCGCTGCTTCTTTCCTTTTTTTTTTCTTTCCTCCGGGGCTTTTCTCTCCCGCTTCTCTCCACCCGAGGGCCAGGCGCGGACCCCCCAGGGAAGGCGATTTTGCAGACTTGCGCCGGCCGTGCGGGGCCGCGGGACCTCAGTCCCCCCTGTGTGGGAGTCACACAGACTCCCTGGGCACAGACAAGGTCGCACAACCCAAAATCAGTTGCAGTTTCTGTAGCGCGGGAGCAAAACGACAGGCTGGGGCTTCGGACAGGAATCAAACCCGCGTCTGCGCCCGGCTGTGACAGGCGGCCAAGGGAGAGGATACAGGGAGAGACTGTGGCCCCCGGCATCGTCCAGAGGGTTGCTAAATTGGGGGCACTCTCTGGGAAGGAGGTCTGGGCGCAGACATCTGCTCCGACCTGGCTTACTCAACAGCTGCTAGAGGCCATAAAAGAACAGCCCTCCCCCTCAGAGAACTGAACCCTGACAACCTGGTTACCATGGAGACCAGTCCCTAGCAAGGGGGCGGAGAGACGCAGCCCAGGTAGAAGGGACTGAAAACAGCGTGGCAGGCCCT
>PITA01013899.1:0-55688 GCA_004023965.1 Spilogale gracilis
TGGAAAAGCTGTTGCTGCTATTGATGCATAACATACTGCTATTGGTCTTTTTATATAAATAAATAAATATATATATATACATATACATATATATAAATAATTTGAATTTTTGGAAACTTTAGCTGTGCTGTCAACTTTGGAAAAAGTATCCCAGTTGTACCGTGTTGGGTTGGCATTGTACAGAAATTAACAGCCATATGGATCTAGAAATGTTAAACATAATTTTTTCCATTTGTACAGGGGTAACGCACTGTATTAAAATATGTAAGGTCTTATCTACATGGGTTTGATTACAGAAACTAATAAAGTATTCTCTAAATAATGAAAAAAAAAAGAAAGAAAAAGAATGTTATTTAAAAATTTTATTAAGTGTATTTCCTTGTATGTCTATAGAAAATTAGGTTACAAATAAATACAAAACTTGCTTTTAACTTAATATTGGAATTTGAAAAGAAGTAAGATAGATAAGACCTTTGCCCTTGGGGAAACAAAATAAAAATAAATGAATTATGTATGTTTTGATGCATGGGTTTTTTTAAAAGATTTTATTTCTTTATTTGAGAGAGTGAACACGCACACAAGCACATACATGAGTCAGGGGGAGGGGCAGAGGAAGAGGGAGATGCAGAACCCCTGCTGAGCAGGAAGACCAAAGAGGGGCTTGATCCGGGTACCCTGAGAACATGACTTGACTCAGCAGATGCTTAACCGATTCACTGATGCATGTTTTAGAGGAAACAAATAGGGAGCTGAATAGAGAAAAACAGGGAAAAGAATATACTTTAGATGGGAGTCAGAGATGAAATGTAAGTAAGACTTGCAGTCTGAGAAGGCATCCAGAGGGAGTGAGAATGGGTGGAAGGAGGATAGGAATAGAAGGGAAAGTATCCCACATAGAATAAAAAGTCCTAAATGAAACAAAGTTCATTGTGTTCAATCAACTCAAAAGAGACTGGAAAGAGGTAAGGTTAGTCGCCTCTATGTCATGAAAGCCTTCAGTTTAAGGTTATGGACACTCATCCTCAAAAAGTACATGAAAATTTACATGAAATTTTGTGTACAATTTTAGGGTTTTTCAAGAATAACATTCATACCTGATTTATCCTTGGTAGAAAAGACCCAGACCACTTCATGTGAGTGAAACACTTTCCCTTGTTCAAAGCCTCCTCCCAGACACCTGGGGAAAATCTCTCCATTGGAGAGTCCAGCAGGCTGCCCTCAATTCCTGAATACACAGGCACAAGTGCCAATGAAAAACAGAAGAAAGTTTTAATTGACGGTGTAGAAGAATTCAAAGATGTTTCTCTTCACCAAGCAAATTATAGTTTCTCAAGAACTTCACAGTGTCTGACCATGAGTATTCCCACATGACATATAGGGTCCTGGTTCAAGAATTTTTCGTCTTTCCTCAGTGAGTTCCTTGCAAGGAATCCTCTGGTCTGCCTTTTATTGGCCCAGCCCTTGCATCATTGGAATCCTCCCACCTTGTTCTTCTTGTCTTGTTATCCAGGGGTAGACCTTAACATGCAGGTCTCTGTTCTCCATGTGGACCATACCACATTCTCCTGGGCACTGAAACGTATAGCAGTTAAGGATATATTGAGGTCCTCACCAAGGCACATCATCATGTCACTATATGTGGAGATAAGACTCCAGGGTGAGGCTGCTCATGCTGAAGAATGAAGTCACCCAACATGTTCAGTGCTAAGTCTGCCCCCACCCCAATCTGTTTCTTCTGCTAGCTCCTGAAACTAGTCTTCAAGTTCCTCAAGCAAATTTGAGGAGTGGAAGTACTAAGTTCAGACTCCTTCCTCGGGCCACAAAGGGTTACACATAGATCCTCACTCATTTTCTTAATGCCTAAAAACTACTGAGATCACTAAAATTACCAGCTTTTAAATCTTATTATAGCAAAGATCAATTATGTGAAACCAATATGAGATTTTCATGCACCAATCTGTAGCTGAGTCATTTCAAGTCAATATTCTGGGAAAATAAAATATTCTGAACAGTTCTTTGAGACATGCAATAATGGAACTACTGAATAAATAGTATTTCATTGACTATTCACTCAAGCATGGACTCCATCTCCTAGCACAAGAATTCTATTTCTAATATGTCATAGTGGTGCCGGTGTAGGCTGAATTACATCTCCCAAAAAGATGTATTGATGTTCTAACTCCAGCACCTGTAAGTGTGACTTTATGCAGAAATGGTGTCTTTATGAGAGACTTTGGACTCAGAAACAAACTGAGGGTCTTGGAGGGGAGAGGGTGGGGGGATGGGTGATCCTGGTGGTGGGTATTGAGGGTATGTATTGCATGGAGCACTTGGCGTGGGCATAAACGATGAATCTTGGAACACTGAAAAAATAAAATAACAATTAAAAAAAAGAGAAATGGTGTCTTTGAAGATATAATCCAGTTCAAATGAGGTCATCCTGGATTAGGGTGAACTTTAACCCAATGACTGATGTCCTTATAAGAAGAGAGAAATTTGGACAAAAACACACAGGAGAAAATGTCATGTAAAGACAGAGGCAGAGATTGGAGTCACATGTCCACAAGTCATGAACACAAATAATCGCTGGCAACTACAGAGGCAAGAAGAGGAACATGAAACAGATACTCTCTCAGAGCCTCCAGAAGAAACTAATCTGGCTGACAACGTGATTTTGGACTTCTGGATTCCTGAACTGTGACAGAAAAAATCTTTGTGGTTTGAAGCCACCCTGTTTGTGGTACACCGTGATGGCAGGCCTAGGAAGCTAACATAGGTGCCAGTGGCTTGATACAAAAAGAGGATCAAACAGCATATTTTCTTTATTATAATATGCATAATGTCATTTTACAAAAGAGAACAAAAAAATCTAAGAAAATAGGAAGACTAAAGCCAGCTGATAGCCATTTTAATGCTTGAAATTCTATAATTCTGACTCTTAAACCAGAAAAATTGTGTAGTCAAGCAATTATCCACACAAATGGTCCTTATCAGAACCAACTTACTAATGTACAAACTCTCCAAAATGTGGCAAGGTAGCCTTACAGTCTGAGCTGGGAAGACTTCACTTGTGCTCCTTGATGGACTATTATGTTGATATTTCTTTTCTTTCCTTTTCTTTTCTTCCCTTTTCTTTTCTTTTCCTTTTAAGATTATATTTATTTATTTGACAGAGAGAAACAGAGCTAGAGACAGAACAGAAGCAAAGGGAGTAGGAGCAGGAGAAGCAGGCTTCCGGTCGAGCAGGAAGTCTGATGCAGGGCTCGATCCTGGGACTCCAGGACCATGACCTGAGCTGAAGGCAGCCATTTAATGACTGAGCCACCCAGGCCCTATGTTCATACTTCTTTACACCAAAGGAGAGTTTTGGCCTAATTATCCACCCTGCCTATCAAAATCAAGTTCAACAAAATTGCATGTATTGTATAAACATGGTTTTAGTGTTCATATAATTGTGGGTTTTTTTTCAGAAACTAAATGTTTAAAATCCTTTAAGCCAGAGAGATGCTCATTTCTCTTCCAGGATGGATATATTTCTAGTGTAAATTTTTTAAACAAACGAAAACAACATAGATCTTTTCAACAAATGTATTTTAACCTTGAACCAAATAAAAGCAATTTAGTATTTTCTTGGAAAGACAGGCCCATACAAAGCAGAAAAGGAAAAACAATGGAAATAGTTTAAAACAAAGAGCTTGATTGGTTTAAGACAATACAAATAAAGCAAAACAGAAAAGGTCTCACCCCCTATCAAACACAACAGAAAAATGTCAACATGGCAGAAAATGTCAAAAGAGAAAAAAATTCAACCTTCTTTAATCCCATTCATTTCCCATAGACTTCAAGAATCTATTCCTTTTTAAATAAAAACTGTCTTCTTTTTTTCATTTCAAGAAAGAATATAAATCAATCCGGCATTGCCCTAAAACCCAGACTACGACAAAACGGGGGCAAAAACAAAAGATGATCTTCCCTTTCCTAGTGCTGCCTTTCCATCAAAGGCTTTAGGGTATCAAAAATAGAGACTACCTACAATCTGAGGCTATTCAATAGAGAACAAAATGAGGGGAATTGAAGTTGACCCTTCCCTCTGCCCAGGACAAGACAGCAAACTGAAAGGACTCCCATTTGCACAGCCCCAGGGGTGCCCTTCCGCTCACAGAATCTATGCAGTATCTCAGCAGAATGGTTCAGAGCTGACCTCAGGAGTGAGTAGGTGGAGCCAATATGGCTTCATTACTTACTAGTCATGTCACCTTTGCAAGTTATTTAACCTCTGAAGCCTTAGATTTCTCACCTACTGAACAAGATACTAATATGCTCTATTTCATAGGCCTATGGAGGGTTCTAAAAAAATGCAAGGACTTGGCATATAATAAGAAGGGACTCAACAAATCATATATATATTCTTAATTTATATAAGTTTAATATGTGTAAAGTGATAAATCTTCCTTCTGGGTCTCTCCTCTACAAATATATTCACATATTTGTTCCCCACACTACTCCCTGACATTCTTATCTATTTTGACTTATCTATTCTTATCTAGTTATCTTATCTTATAACAAACACCTAAAGCTCCAGTTATGAGGCCAGATGTCCTTGAGAGAAGAGTTACTTAGGTTGATAGGGATTTGTCTCCCAATTTCTAACAAACAGCAAGAGACCGACAGGCCACTACACTGATGTTAGTTACATCAGTAGCCTAATGTGAGTGAGAAGAGACTTAGGTAAGGACACCACTGGAGACTTCATTATGCTCATCAACAGATAGACATCTGGGGAGTTACTGGCTCAAGCGTCCTTTCTGCCAAACACTGGTGCTTTTTTTTTTTTTTTTTTTTAAGATTTATTTATTTGAGAGAGAGAGCAAGAGTGCTATTAAGCAGGGGCAGGGAGAGAGGTTAAGGCAGGGAATCTTAAGCAGACTCCCCACTGAGTGCAGAGCCTGACGTGGGGCTCCATCTCAGGACCTTGAGATCATGACCTAAGCTGAAACCAGGAGTTGGACACTCAACCAGCTGAGCCACCCTGGTGCTCCCCAACACTGGTGCTTTTTGACCAAAGAGCCAGAAGTCTCAGGCAGTCTGCTAGTTCTTAGTTCTTACAGGCACTAAGCCTAAAGCATGTGCCCTGAATTGAGGCTACAAGGTCACCCATGCCCAACATAAGGGAAGCAAGTTGATTCTGGGTACCTCTCTCAAATGCCAACTGGTGTGTCAACAAGCTTGTGATGGGGTTGTTGGGCCAAGTATCAGTTTTCCTTAGTACAAATAGTCCTCTGAGTATTGGACCCATTATGTGAAGGCATCAACTGTGTAAGAGTTTCTTATATTAAGTCACAGTATTACAGAGTTGTTATGGCCACAGGCAACTGGGGCTTAACCTTTTAGGGGCTCCGTGAAAAACCACATAGAATGTACCACAGGATTAGTATTTAAAATCAGAGCTCACCTGACACCACCCAAAGAGGTGGGAAAATGGTGGGAGGTGGGAAATGAGGTGGGAAAATGAGATGAGGAATAGTAAGTTCTACCATGAAGTCAAATGGATTGAGCTGGGCAGAGAGGAGGTGGTGATCTCAGGATACTTGAAATTGAGATAATAGAGTGTTACATCACAGTTCTTATATTGGCCCTCTTATTGTGGAACAGTTAGATGAGAAAAGAAAGTTTAGCTAAAGTAATATTGGCTCCTCTCTGCACCTCAACTCACTCTACCCCTGTGCAGATTAAATGGTTTATATGAATTCTAAATTTGGGAGAGCAACCCATGCTTGACTCAGCTCTACTCTTCCTCCTTTTGGAAGCAGCTCCTCCAGAGACACCAAGTTCTCCTCTGCCGTCTGTGCTGTAAGGTATGCAGCGCTACCCCATGGTAGAAGGGAAGGGAGAAAAAGGCCTGCTCCCACATGGTGTTGCTCAGGACAAGGTGAGAAATTTGCCTGATTCTTGGATTCAAAATTGGAAGTTCATGGCTTATGAACCTAAAATACCCTGAGGGAGAGAAAGAATTGCAGCTGAGCATCTGAAACTCAAAGCTGACCCTATTCTAAAATATATGCCTCTTTGAAGTGGTAGAATCATCAGTTAAAAAAAATATTCTTTAATTAAGGAAAAAAAAACTATGAGTCAAATGTGAATGAACCTAAAGCCCATATAGGTTAGATCCTTCTTCTAGAGATGATCTAAAGGGAGAAACAGGGCTGTGCTGAGGCTGAAAAGTGGAAGAGAATGTACCATTCAAATGATTCTCCACTCTTCACTGAGGATCTAGTATGCCGGCATGGAATTCAGGAAAGAACATGATGCTAGAGTAAAACAGAGATTCCACTTGTGCCTTTGCCTCTTGCTTGTGAGCTTCTTTAAACCTCATTTTCTCATCTGTAAAATAGGTCAGTAGTACCAAACTTGCCAGGATAGTATGAAGATTAGAAATGGGTGTGTAGATGTATTGCAGCACCTTAATGTTGACAAAGTTCTCATATGATAAATGGAAGCTGGAAGAAGACGACTGCTTATAAAATGGGAAAAGTGGTAGGGAGGGACTGAAAATGATCACATCCTGATTTAAACCTATGCCAGGAAAAGAGAAATACAGGAAACCTGCTTCGGTTGTGTATCATTTGCTTCCTCTGGTTATTCACAACATAAGAGAAATTTAGTTCAGTCCTAGAGACACATGCCAGCCTCCTGTAGACAATATGGGGAAAGCCAGGCCTCCTGAAAGAGGAGGAGGCTGGTTTTTTTGGATCTTGATAGAAAAGCATCAAGGAGTAAACTAAGAGTTTTCAGGAAAGAGCAGATCAGAGAATATACCTAGCATTAATTTAAGGTCCAAACATGATAAAATGTGGACTTAACTAAACACTTCATTTTTATTTTCTGAATCATTATTAAGAGATATCCATGAGTCTTCACTGAAAAATATTCACGAGCCATATAAAGATCTTTTTGAATGAGCTCAGCTAAACAGAAGCATGTTTAAGTGATATTATTCCAATCTTTGATAATCCCTGTGTCCTAATATTTCTCTTTTTTTTAAAGATTTTATTTATTTATTTGACAGAGAGAGAGATCACAAGTAGGCAGAAAGGCAGGCAGAGAGAGAGGAGGAAGCAGGCTCCCTGCTGAGCAGAGAGCCCCACGCGGGCCTCGATCCCAGGACCCTGAGATCATGGCCTGAGCAGAAGGCAGAGGCTTTAACCCACTGAGCCACCCAGCCGCCCAATATTTCTCTTTTAAACTTAAATTAGAAATTTCAATAATGTACTCAGATAAAATTTTAAACAATATGGTAACCATGTAGAAAATTAATATTGTCATAAAAACAAGAATAATATTGATTTTTTTCAATAAATACTGATTGCATGCCAAACAAGTACACTGATCTTGGTATAAAAGATACAGCACATAGGCCCTTCTTTTGGTTTCTCCTTGATGCTAGAGGGAAGATCCAATTCCAAATCGATTTGTAAGACTCAAAGACCGTTTGGAGAGCTGTGGCAAGTTATATAGTTCCATCAAGGAGTCAGTCTGCTATAGCATACACAGAACGAACTCTCCTTTTAGAGACTTGGGCTTACCAATAGTTCTACCTTTAGGTTTTTGGTAAGTTGCCTCCTACCTCTGTACCTCAGGATCTTGGTCTGAAAGATAGGTAGATTAATCACCAGAGACAGAATATTTGAATATTTGTACAAAGAATAATTTTTAATTAGATTGCAAAAGCAACCAACCATCAATAGTTTTTCAATAGCAAACTATTGAAAATGTTCAACCTCCTGCCTTAAAGAAGATTTATATTATGAAGAGAATTGGTTTAACTCATGTTATTCCCATCTGCCTTTTAACAGTTTTAAAAAGCTCCTTAACACGGTTGATATTTTCTTGTCAAAGCATCAATTAGTATTATCTGGGTGGTGAATATTTCTTTTCTGCCAAACTAGAGAAGAAAATTCACTAGGTACATTTTGTTTTTCTCTGGGTATCTCTAGAGTTTGCTTAAGTAAACTTTATCTCCACACTTATTTTAATGAATCCCTATCCAAGGATTTTTCTCAGAGACCATGACCACAGCTTTTCCCAAGGATCCCATCATTGGCTCTCTGTCAGTTACAAAGCAAACCCTTTCGAGTTTGCTCAGGTTATACACTTATACAGCCAAGGATCTCTGAGATCTTTGCTGACATACACAACCACTAAGCAAATACAACATCCAAAGATTCAGACTGACCTAAAAGATAAATTAAGAATGTTTCTTCTTTACGAGAGCAATTGCTATAGGTTTTCTCCTGCCAACTCTGATGCATATCACCAAACATAGCTTTTTTTTTAAGATTTTATTTATTTATTTGACAGAGAGAGATCACAAGTAGGCAGAGAGGCTGGCAGGGAGAGAGGAGGAAGCAGGCTTCTCGCTGAGCAGAGACCCGGATGCAAGCCTTGACCCTAGGACCCTGAGATCATGACCTGAGCCGAAGGCAGAGGCTTTAACCCACTGAGCCACTCAGGCACCCCAAACATAGCTTTAAAGATTATTAAATATTATGTACAAGTTCACTGTGTGAGGTCTGTTAGAGAATGACTATTCCCCTAAAATGTACAACTGATTTGGGTACAGCTACATAAACAACTAACTGTAACTCAGAAACTTTAAATCAAATACAAATAGGAGTTCAGGCAACAAATTGTAAACATGGAGAGAAATGAATAACACATTCCAGTTGAAATACTAGTAAAAATTTGGAAATTATCTTTTAACTGAGCAGTAACATATCAGAAACATTTTGATAAATGGAGCTACATACTGTCTTGGTGGCCTTCTCTGATTCCCTGCAATCCCTTTCACTGCTTTGGTTGATGTACCCAAATCCTAGCTGCTGTGGAATGCTTTAGCTAACAGTTTACTCCTCTGATCTTCGGACTGAAACTAACCTTATGCCATTACCCCACTGCCAATGCCAGTAACTGATGGGATGGCGGTACAGAAGCCCCACTGCCTTGTCTCAAGGTGGGACAGTGTTTGTGGTGGGATTTACATTACAGAATTCCCCATTATATCATGATGACACTAGACTCTTCCTGAAACTACCAAGTTTTGGATTCTTCCATAGCTCCTTCCTCGTCCTCATATTACTTCTCTTTCTCGGGTTTTACTCAAAGGAGCTGCAGGCCTTGGCGCTACCAGCCCAAACCAGCAAAGTGTACCTGGGCAGGGTGATAATGATGCTTGCTGGGCCAAACAATAGTGGCAAAATGTAAAGCTGAATTAAGCAAAATTTATCAATATGGAAGTCCTCTCCTGGGAAACAAAATCTAGTGTCCTGGTAAGAGTGTCAGTCCTGAAGCACAGTGGATAAGCTGCTTAGACACTTGGGAAAGTGCTTGCTCCCATCAAACGAACAGCTCACTGGCGGAACTGCCCTGGCAGAGCATGGGAAAGAACTGAAGGCTCAGGAGAGTAGACCTGTTAGAATGACTCTATTATGTAAACCCCCCAAACTTCCAACAGATTGCTTCCTGGAAGGTCCAGAGGACTCTCCTTTCCATGATGGACCTAGCTACCAGTGAGGTGACCAGGACGGACGGTGAAGGCAGATCCTGAGGGCAGCAAGCCTTGTCCTGCAAGGTACATCTCTCCCAGGTACATTACGAAGGGGTACCTGGTGAGTATGGCCAGATGCACAAAGTCTGAAAGTATAAATTACCTTTCCCTTAAAAACCCTTAAAAATATATGGAAAATATAAGGGAATTTAAATACTTCCAAGAAAATCAGTGAGACTGAAGAAATGAGTCTGAATTAATCAGTCCTACCCTCTCATCCTTAGAGAAGGGCAGCAAAGTATAAATTACCTTTCCCTTAAAAACCCTTAAAAATATATGGAAAATATAAGGGAATTTAAATACTTCCAAGAAAATCAGTGAGACTGAAGAAATGAGTCTGAATTAATCAGTCCTACCCTCTCATCCTTAGAGAAGGGCAGCAACGATCCAGTTCAGAGGTTTTATGTCAAGGCCAATTCAAAATCTACATCACCCAGTCCCTTCCCTATTCAGGCCAGTGATCTTGGAGTGGGAGACTAGAGACTCAACATATATACATAAAACTCTGGAAGCAGCACAGAGCAGAACCTCTCCATAGCTGTGAAAGCTCTCAGCCATCAGGAAGGAAAACACTGTGGATGGCACTAAGTGTACCATAACAAGAGCAATTACAGCAAGAGTGATTACAGCCTCAAGGACCAGTGCTTCTGTTATTCTGTCACAGAAGGAGCATGTGGAGTCATTGACACATGGTGTGTTGGGAAGGAACATAATGTTGGCCCCAGAGAGAGGTGCTCTATATCCACGAAAAATATGGCCTTTTTCCTAACAACATCTGTCACCTTTGCTTAAGCCCAAAGTGTTGTCACTGTTGCTTTTTTCAGAATATATTTTAGACTTTTATTTTAGCCAACATATCACACACGCACATTGCCCATCAACCTTATTATAGCACTTGCTGAGACATATGGGAAGAGCCATCACCATCAACCTTATTATAGCACTTGCTGAGACATATGGGAAGAGCGAGGAGCAAGACAGCATTGGAAAAAGTAAAAAAAAAAAAAAAAAAAAAGAGTAGAGTCAACCCAGACTAGTTCTCATTATTAACCCAGAGTTCACTCAGAATGGAATCCAAGGAGCAAGAATATTTGTAAAAAATAGTTGCTAGTTGTCCTCATAGCATAAATCTCTTGAAGTAAACCCTATCTAACTGGACATGTTATTAAATCAGTATGATATATACAAAATAAGGTGCTCATTATATTATATATTGTATTGTATATATATTGCACACACTAGCAGCTCCACTCCAAACACCATGCAAGATCTATATGTCCTTGATTTATCATTAAAACTGGAAGTTAATAATTTCTATTTGAAATCTCTA
Source organism: Spilogale gracilis (assembly GCA_004023965.1). Classification (NCBI taxonomy): domain Eukaryota; kingdom Metazoa; phylum Chordata; class Mammalia; order Carnivora; family Mephitidae; genus Spilogale; species Spilogale gracilis. Next base: position 10,935 of record PITA01013899.1, read on the forward strand.
AAAAAATAAAACAAAGAAATCTGGTTTGATTTTACGTGTCTCATTCCTCGATTAGCAGCCACAAGATAGCACCACAGTCCTTTGTGATTATATGCTGACCGTCGAAGCTCTCTGAGCTATAAATTTGTCCTCTGAAAGATGATTTTTTTTCTCTACTAATCAGCTGTCCTGTAATCTGACACTCACCGTCTCTCAGGCATCAACGGCAGCGTGATACTGTCAGCATTGATCCTAAAGATGGCCCATATCACAGAGTTGTGGGTGATTTTTTTTTCTCAAGAAAATTCCAACATTTTTCTCAGAACCTTATATCCATGCCTATCCTTTTGGATCAGAGTCAGTGCTTTTCTCCTTGCATGTCCTTTGGCACAGCCGATTAGCCAGAACCTGCTCTGATTTAAAAAAAAAATTTTTTTTAATTAATGTCAAGATAGTTTTGAACCTCCATCAATGTCTTTTAGAATTTATTTGCTTTAATGCCTCCTTTTCAGAACTCATGACTCAGCTCAAATTAGCTTAAAAACTAAAACATTTATTTCTATTCCTCATAATAATAAAAGACCAAATATCCAGAAAAAAAAGATCTCCCCTTTTAAATGCCCTTTTGATGCATACCTGGTCATTGAGAAAGCTAAGGCTATTCAGAAGCCCAAAACCACAAAAAAAGCACAAATCTAGAGAGATGAGCCTCTGCTAACACTACAGTTTCTCTGAGGACATGGGTCAGTCCCTGAAGTCTTTGGTTTAACAAAGATAATGAGGTGAGAAGAAAAAAACCAAGCCCTCTCATCATGTGGGAAGTTGTAGCCAGAAAAATATACCTTCAAAAGTCAACACTCTTCAATGGGTAAAGTTAAAAATCAAGCAAACATAAACACAAAGGGAGCAGGTAAGAAAATGTATCTCAGCCTTGGCTGGTAAAAGGAGTTGGGTAGGGAAACTGCCTCCTGAGGATTCAAAACCACAAGCTCACACTCATGTGAACTTGGGGCTGGAATTCACATCACAAGTGATGCCCCACTATCCCAAACGGAAAATTCCATTTGCTCCTGATTGGCAGTTCCTCCAGGCATCTGACAGAGTCATGTAAGTCCTCTATGAAGAGAAGCATTCTCCCTTTAGGCCACTTAAAATTCCCAAGATTAAATTCAGCCAAATGGAAACTAAAGATCTGAGATCCTAGGGCTTGAGGGATTAAATGGCAGTCTGTGGGGCAGCCAGTGATTCTGGCCTCTAAAGAGTGAGAAGAAAGCAAAATGAACCTCAGATCCCCCAGGAAGACCCACACTTACCATCAAACTATAAGATAGAAGCAAATCTGCCTACTGGAGGCAAAATCTCAAAGGGAACTTAAAATCTGTTTCTTCCATGGCTCAGAGTGAGGGGAAACTAAAATACAGAAATCCACAGACTTTAGGCATAAAAACAAAATTTAGTTGGAAGAAATAATGCAAGAGCCAACTATATTTCCTTTGCAAAAAATAGCATATCTAAACATCAACTTAAAAAGTAAAGCGCAAGATTCATATGAGTAAAACTATAAAGCATTCTTGAAAACAACACAAAAGTAAACCTGAGTGAATGGAAAGACACTGATGAGTTCTTAGCTTAGACTATTCAAAATCGGGGGCCTGTGTGGCTCAGTGGTTTGTTAAAGCCTCTGCCTTCTGCTCAGGTCATGATCTCAGGGTCCTGGGATCGAGGCCCATATCCGGCTCTCTGCTCAGCAGGGAACCTGCTTCCTCCTCTCTCTCTGCCTCTCTGGTGACTTGTGACCTCTCTCTGTGTCAAGTAAATAAAAAAAAAAAGAATATTCAACATCATAAAGATGTCAATTTTCTCAAGGGAAATTTATAAATTTAAAACAATTCTTATAAAATGCCATTATATTTTTCTTAAGTTACAAGTTGATTTTTTAGCCTATTTGAAAAATGAATAAAAAGAAGTCAGGAAAACTTTGTGAAAGAAGAACAAGGTGAGAAAGATAACCAGACCAAATTTTAAACATGTTATAAAGTCTCCCTAAATAAAACAGTATAGATTTGATGCATAAATAGGCAGAGTAATGAAACAATTTAGTATATCAGGTTATAAACCAAAAGGAATATGAAACCTCAATATATAATAAAGGCATCATCTGAATCAGAGCGAGAAAGAACTTTTTTTTTAAGATTTTATTTATTTGACAGAAACACAGCTAGAGAGGGAACACAAGCAGGGAGAGTGAGAAAGGGAGAAGCAGGCTTCCCACTGAGCAAGGAGCCCAACGTGGGGCTCCATCCAGGGACTCCAGGATCATGACCTGAGCCAAAGGCAGATGCTTAACAACTGAGTCACCCAGGTGCCCCTGAGAAAGAACTTATAATAAGTGTGAGACAACCAAATACCAAATGATAAAAGGATAAGATTGAATATTCTTCAGGCCATACACCAGGATAAATTGTAAATTGATCAATCTCTAAATATGAATAGTACTTCTAATGTGGATATATATAAAAATATATATTCTATATAATGTGGATATTTATACACACACACAGATCTATGAATGTGTGGCTAGAGAGAGAGAGAGACAGAGAGAGGGAGATAGACCAGCTTTCACTGACAGCTTCTTTGGTAAGTGAAATGGTCTAGATGAACCACTATAAAATGTTAAAATTCACCACCAACCAAAATACTTATGACAGTTTGGTGTTAAAATAGAATATATAAAGTATTTTCTTCAGATTTTATTTATTTATTTGACAGAGAAAGAGAGAGAGAGAGCACAAGCAGAGGAAGCAGCAGGCAGAGGGAGAGGGAGAAGCAGGCTCCCCACTGAGCAGACAGCCGACATGGCTCCATCCCAGGACTCTGGGATCATGACCTGAGCCGAAGGCAGACATTTATCAACTGAGCCACTCAGGCACCCTGAGTACATAAAGTATTACTAAATAACAATACTAAACAATGAACCCTCAAAAAATAAATGATGAAGTGAAGAGAATGATGAAAACTGTATTTTAAAACTCATTGTGCTTACATGATGATACGTAGAATGCTTTTCTAAAATCTGGTTGTAGGATACTGGAAATGTGCATATTAATGGTGTAATAAATTAGCACTTTACCTACTAAAGAGAACAAGCATTTTCAAGCACATTAGCAGCCATGACTTATACACAAAACATGGCTGGCATGCAGCAGTCACACAAAGGGCGGTAATAACTCTAATTGTGATTCATGGTTGACTACTAATTGGTGAAATTCCCAAAGTAGCTTCCTTACATATTTAGATGCAAATACCATTAAAATGGAAAAGAACTACAACTACACTGTTAAAAATTTTTCTAGTTTAGCTTTTATTATTATAAAACAAACTTTTTTACTTTCCTATCCTTGTTTAAGAAATTCAATCCCAATTACCAACATTTTATAAATTCTGCTTCCACTCAGAAGCTCCTGGGTGGCTCAGTTGGTTAAGCAGCTGCCTTTGGCTCAGGTCATGATCCCAGGGGCCTGGGATTGAGCCCTGCATCAGGCTTTCTGCTCAGTGAGGAGCCTGCTTCTCCCTCTCCCTGCGGCTCCCCCTGTTTGTGCACCCGTGTGCTCTCTCTCTCTCTCTCTCTCTCTCTCTCTCGTTGTCAAATAAATAAAATCTTTAAGAAAAAATTCTACTGCCACTCAGAATACATCAGAGATTGTAATAATCAATTTCTTATGACTTAAACAAAGCTTCAAATTAATTCTAAAGTGAATTAGAGAGATTGACCAGAGTGCTCCAAAGAAGATTTGAAGACAGGGGCGCCTGGATGGCTCAGTCGGTTAAGCGGCTGCCTTTGGCTCAGGTCATGATCCCAGGACTCTGGGATCGAAGCCCCACATCAGGCTTCCTACTCAGCAGGGAATCTGCTTCTCCCTCTCCCTCTGCTGGCCGCTCTACCTACTTGTGCTCTCTATCTCTCTGTTAAACAAATAAAATCTTAAAAAAAGAAGAAGTAGAAGAAGAAGGAGGAGGAGGAGGAGGAGGAGGAGGAGGAGACGAGGAGGAGAAGGAGGAAGAGGAGGAGGAAGAGGAGGAGGAGGAGGAGGAGGAGGAGAAGCAAACCTTGAAGAGAAAAAGAAATCAAATAGAAACCCACCAAAATCTTAACCAAACAAGATCCAAAAAAGAACCAGATGAGACCCAAGGAAGTGAGAGAAGATAAGCCACCATTTCTCACAGACTCCGCAGTAATTTGATCTAGATAGAATACAGATTTTCTGTGTCAACAAAACAATATAGCAAGCAATCACTAGTTCATTTGTTGGGATCTTGAATGATTTTCACATCAAGATAAAAAAGATTCATGTTTAAATGTTTCAGTGCTCATCTTGTCATTACAAATAATGCCTTCATCTTGAAACCAAATTTTCCACTAGTACAAACCTGCTGTTGTCTCCCCGCTTAGAACTATAATGTGTTAACATTAGAATTACTAACCCTTGAAATTAGAGGTTATAGACAGCTCATAAACTAGGAGAGATCTCAGTATTTCAGCAGACTTTTCTAGTCTTTTAAAGAAATCCTTATTATGCCTTTCTGAATTTCATAAAATCTATTGTCCTTTCTTAGAACTTTGGCAGGTGAAAAACCTCCCCAAAACTGTTCAGTGGACTCCTGAGAAGAAGCAAAGGGTGAGCTTGAATAAAGCATAGAAAACTATGACTAATCAATCCATAACAGTGTTTCATTATACAAGAGAACTGTTAAAATTCCTTAGAAACCTGTAGAATAGCAAGGCTCAAATTGAAGGCACTTAGGCCCTATACCCTTGCAACTCTATAAATCCCACCCACTTTAATAAACCGAGCTTCTCAGGTTCAGACCTTTAGGCTTTTCTTCCACTTCCCCATTATTATTTCCATCGCAAGTGTATCAACTTGCCTTTTTGACTCTTTTTTCTCATGCTGTCTCTTCTATCCATCCCTCCATTTCTGTTTAGCACTGCTCTAATCCCAGTCTGAGATTCTTTACTTTCCCAAATGTCCCATAAAGTACAGCTAGTTAAAGATATGAAGAAAAGTTACAAGGATGATCACTTTTTCTGTCAAATCAGATGGTGACTCTCATTTGCAAAAATCACGGTACATGTCCTCCAGATAACGATGCAAAGGATTTCGGACATACCGATTTTTTAAATCTGAAAACCTTGATTGATTCAGAAATCTTGGCTCCACAACTTTGTTTCAGATGCCCCTATTTTTGGCATACCCCCACCACCAGGGAACAGGCCAGGAACCTAGACTCATCACTGACCTTGCTGGAGGGTCAGGCACTGCCTCTGAGAAGGGGCTGCTCCCCTACCACTACCTGGGCTAAAGCTAAATCTAACTCTATGTTTACTAATTCTACGCAGCAGCTGTTTCTCAGGCTGCTGGATCCAAGGCCATCATTGAGGAACCTGAAGTCATCTCCCACAACCAGAGCCAGAAGCAGAACAGTGTCTCTTCCTGCCACCTTCCAATTTAGCTTTAGTACTTCCCCACTGGCAGCACATATCTGAAACCTAACTGTCAAGGGTTCTAGGAAGCGCTTCTGCTCTTTCTGGAGACAGCAGAGCCCTGGAAAGAGAGGGGCTGCAGTCCAGTACTAGCCAACAGTATGTGACACACTTATAGATTTTAACAAGAAAAACCAGGTAGGAATGACACCATTTAAGCAGGCTCCTGTCTTAATAGTGTCGGGGTTGATACAAGTATATATAGTTTTGAGAAAAAAAATTTTAGAGAACAATCCTGTAAAACAGGCTGTTGACTCTAGTTAGCTTTGAAAGTCTGTTTAGAAAAGTACATAAAGGTCAAGTTCACGTAGTATATCATTAAACCAATCTTCAGAGTTAAAGAGATTTTCTAATGTGGAACTTTACTTTTTAGTGAAATAAGAATTTGAAGCATTTATTATTTATTTATTCACTCAACATCATGTATGTATCCACTCAAAACACATTGTTCTAACTTCGGTGGATAATGCATGAGGACAATTATCTGCAGCTTCATAACTGAAAGAGACAGTCTCCTAATAAAGAATTAGAGCATACTATAATGAATGTGGCATAACAGCCTTCTGTACATAACACAATGGGGGCAGAGAGATGGTTGAGAGAGTGAGGGCAGAAAAAATAGCATATGCAAAGCCACAGATGCATGAAAACAATTGGTATGTTTGGGAAATGCTACTGAAATGTTTCACAGTATCAATTTTACCTCCTAATTCTCTTGCATCTAAAAACCCTACAGTATGGTCCATTCACTCCACAAGGAATCCCAAAGTCCTTACAAGGCCCTGGATGATCTGGTCCCTGGCAACCACTTGGATATCACCTTCTCCCATCCTGGTTTCTTGTTCTTCCTCCTGCCCAGAACTCGCCACCTGATTATCTGCCTGCCTTACTCCTTCACTTCAATTAGGCTGCTGGTTAAATATCTCATCTCATCAAAGAGGCCCTTCCTGACCACCATAACTAATAGAACTTCTCTCTTCTCACTTTGACTTTTCTTAAAGGTATTTATCTCTAGCTGACATTGTATACTTATATTTTTATATATAATTATCTATATGGGGCGCCTGGGTGGCTCAGTTGGTTAAGCGACTGCCTTCGGCTCAGGTCATGATCCTGAAGACCCGGGATCGAGCCCCATATCAGGCTCCCTGCTCAGCAGGAAGCCTGCTTCTCCCTCTCTCACTCCCTCTGCTTGTGTTCCCTCTCTGACTGTGTTTCTTTCTGTCAAACAAATAAAATCTTTTAAAAAATTATCTCTATATATTTATATACTTAGACATTGTATTATTTATACATTTTTGTCCCCCATCCCCACAATGCACATGGGGCAAGAACATTGCTTATTCACTGCTGCACTTCAGCATCTACAACAGCGAGGTGCATGGTTGATAATAATTATTTGCAAAATGAACTAATAAATAACTGAATGAACAACTGAATTGACATGCAGGAGGAAAAGGTGAAGAGCTGGATAGAGTACCCTGGTGGGAACACCAGAATGTAATGTGGGGGAATCAGGCTCAGCTATTTGAGGTCCAAGAAGAGCCAGCCAAATGAATGAATAAGTGGGAGGGTGAAAGAGAGTCTCAGTCACTTTTCCAGGGTCTGAATTTTGCCCACCATTGGCACTTTGGCACATCATTTTTGTTTCTAAATCCAATAGGAAATGCTTTTGGTATACGTATGAGACTTGCAAGAAAAGAAACTACATCATCACACTTCACACTTAAGCAAACCTTAAAAATTAAATTCAAGATATTTGCTTCCAAATACTGTAGCCAGGATAAATTATGCTAGAGATAAAAATATCACAGAACTCTGGTTGAACAGCAACCTTGTGAAATCCTATGCCCATCCTCCCTTCCCAATCACTGTCTTCCACAATAATCACAGGGAAATCTCCTGGAGATACGTGTAATGAAAAAGTGAAATCACTTCCACAGGGAAGTGGGAGGAAGGTAGGACAACAATTAGAATGATGACAAGGCAAGTAAAAGTAACATCAGAAAGCCAAAAATCTTGGAACCCAAGTCAGCCTGGCCAGCCTGAGAAACAGCTCCACTCAAAAAGCTGCTGCTCCCTAGGGTGTTTTGAGGGGGATAGAGAATGCTGTGCCTTTGTCTTTCCCAAAGAACCTCTCCCAAATGACACACTTGCTTCAGCTCCTCTCCAGCCCTCGCCCAACACTCTCTTGTTCTGTCCTTTGGTCTCCCCTACCTTAGTCCAGGCTTATTTATCCTGGTTCCTTGCCAAGAACAAGATGTAAATTCCATGTAAACAGGAAAAAGGACCTTGAAGGTCCTCCTTGACCTAAAGGGTTGGCTTCCCTGGCTTAGTGAACAAGGGGTACATTTTCTAAATTTATTTAAAAACATAAGACATTTAACAGAGAAAGTTAGGGAATCTGGATTGGGAGGCAGGATACCTTCCGCTGCCTTAGAAGGGCTTTGTAAATTGGTTGAACAACTTGTCTTGCTAAAATCATTATAATAATGTGCATTATTTATATAGGTAAGCACAGATAAAAGTGAAATTAAAACACCATTAATTAATTTCACCTGTTTGGTTTGGTTTTGCTGCGCTTTATAGCTCTTGAGAAGGAAAGCCCTGGGAGGAGAGGAATGAAGAGAATGAAGGAAGTTTATTAAAAATAATGAATAATTTTTCTGGTTCTAGTGAAAGTCTCCAATTCTCTGCCTGTTGCCAAATGAAATGAGGCACATAAGACCAGAGAATTTCCCCTCTAATAGAGTTGCTAGATTTAGCAAATAAAAATACAGCAAATAAACATTTCTAGATATTCTATGCCTATCAGTGTCAAAATTATCTTTGTAATGTTACTGCCCTCCTATGTGGGAGACAGGATACAACTACAATAAAAAGATTACTTTTGCAGATCATGGCCACTGTTTGCAGTTTATCTATTTAATACTGTTTTCCCAGATGGTCAAATGAGATCGTCGTATAATTTTAAGTTTGGGGGCAGATACTTGGCTTCAAGCTTTTGGATTACCATACATGTCTTTCTCCTGTGGAAATACAGTTTTGGCTCCTGTGGGTATTGAAATGTATAAAATCATCTTTAAAAATAAACAGAGACAAAAATAAGTGATCTTTCATTATCCAAGCTTATTATAGGATCTCTAGGATCCATATGTTGATTCTAAAGATAATTTTCAGAAGCCATATCCATACATAAATTTACATTGGCAACATTTCTTTCTTCCTGCTGTAGTGCTTTAAAATTCAAATGCAAAGAGACCATCTTTAAATTATCCTGCCTTGTGAGTGACATCCTCTATTAAGGCCTAAATTTACCTCCAACCCACATAGATCCAGTGTTCACAGAGTTTGCTGCTATGAATTTTAATAGCTGGAATGAAGAATGGTGGCAGAGAGCTTGGAGAAATCACTTGTGCTGAAAAAAACAACCTCACATCAGTTTAGATATCCTTTCTGAACATTTGATTTCAAAAGAGGGAGATTTACAGAGGAACCAGTTGCAGGCCTGGACTCAAGAAGTATCCGGCATGAGTCCATATACCTAGAGCAGGTAGCCTGTGTTTTGTCACCTGGGGAAAACTGCTGTGTGGAGCTTCCCATATCTAGAGTAAAGCTGGAGTTACAGGGGTGGGGTGGTGTGTCCCTTTGTGAGGAAATTTCAGAATTTATGCTGGTATCTGTGGAAATAAATAGGCACTGGGTGAAAAAGTTAACCATACAATTTCTAGGTATCAAATGAGAGAGGTTATCATACCAAAAATGGTAAAAATGGATCTCCATCCTCATTTACAGTGGAACAGAGGACATAGGTCTGGTCTGTGACATGAGAGAAGTTGGTTAAATGACAGGAATTTCCCAGCAGGGAGGACTTGTAGACTACAAAAGGGTTAAGAAGTTAAGGTGTTAGGGTTTCATAAGTGATAGCATTTTGGAATCTATATTCACTCATGTACTGGTTACTTCTATGTTTTAGAGAGATAAATAGAAAAAATGTACTTGATCACTAGCCCGGTGCCTATTGCCAATGTTTTTCTTAGTAACCAATGCATTCCCCAATTAAAGGCATGTAACAAGAATTCATCTTCATGGATTATGAAAAAAAAAAAAAAAAAAAAAAAGGCTGTTGGGGAGCCTGGGTGGCTTAGTTGGTTAAGCGTCTGCATGTAGCTAGGTCATGATCCCAGGGTCCTGGGATCGAGCTCTAGAGTACCATATCGGGCTCCCGGCTCAGTGGAAAGCCTGTTTCTCCCTCTCCCACTCCTGCTGTATTCTCTCTCTCTCTCTCTCTCTCTTTCTGTCAAATAAAAAAATAAAATCTTAAAAAATATTAACCCAAAATAAATAAAAACAATAAATAAAAGAGCAGATGTCAATGCAGTAGACATCAAGGAATATAGAAAATCAATTAAAGTACCTATAAAAGAATGGAGAAAGGAAACTCCTTTCAACAAATGGTGCTGGCACAACTAGATATTAATATTAAAAGAAGAAACTTTAATCAATCCCCATCTCACTTAATATACAGAAATTAATTCAGATAAATCAAAGACCTAAATGTAAAGTTAAAACTACAAAGCAAGTAGAAAGAAACAAGAGCTGCTAAAAGTTAGAGACTACAAAGGCAATGAGCACCAAAAAAAAAGCTGATTAATTAGACTTTCATAATTTCATAGTAAAAACTGTTACTCATGAAAAGATACAATTAATACAATTAAACAGAAAGCCACAGACTGTAAGAAAATAGCCACTATACACCTATCTGACAAAGAACACAACTAAGTGAGAAAACCTACCCAATTACAAAATGAGTGAAGCACTTGAAGAAACACATTCAAACAGAATGCATAAGAATGGTACGATAAAAACATGAAAAGTTGTTCTTCCTTAGTCAACAGGGACGTGTAAATTAAAACTACAATAAGATGCCACTTCACATCCAATAAGGTGACAAAAAGACCTACACGTCTAAATGTTAGTGAGGATTCAGAACAAATACAGTCCTCATACACTGTTGGTGGGAATGCAAAATAACATAACCAAATGGAAAAACTTTGTGCTAAAGTTGCAGATACACCTACCCTACAACCCAACAATTTCAATTCTAGATATTTGCTCAAAAGAAATGAAAGTATATGTCCAGAAAAGGCTTGGTGAAAGAAAGTTCATAGCGGCTTATGTATACTAGCCCAAAAAAACTGGCAATAATCCAAATAAAATAACATTCAACAATAAATATGAACAAAATTGCTGATGCATTCAACATCAGTGAATCTCAAAAATATTATATTGCACAAAAGAAGCCAGGAACAAAAGAATTCTTTATAAAACTCAAGAATTAGCAATGCTAATCTCTGATGACTGAAGTCAGAATGGTGACTGTCTATGGCGGGTAAGAATTGACTGTATGGGACCACAAAACTACTTTCTGAGGTAATGTAAATATTCTATAACATATTGGTTATACAGGTATACACATTTTTCAAAATCCACTAAACTATACATAGAGGATCTATGTATTTCACTGTTTACAAATTTTACCTCAACAGTAAAATGATGCAAGAAAAGTAAATTCCTTGTATACACTCCACCCATTGCGAATAAAACCTGAACTATAGGTATATTCAGGACTTAGGATCCTTTTTATGAGTGATAGGTTGTCAAATTTATGTCTTGTGTAATATGGCTTTTATTAAAAGAATAACATGACTTTTGTTATTTCTTATCACAACATTTTTAAAAAAGATTTTCTTTTATTTATTTGGCAGAGAAAGACACAGCAAGAGGGGGAATGTAAGCAGGAGGAGAGGGAGAAAGAGAAGCAGGCTTCGTGCTGAGCAAGGAGCCCAATGTGGGGCTCAATTCCAGTACTCCAGGATCATGACCTGAACCGAAGGTAGACGCTTAAGGACTGAGCCACCCAGGTGCCCCTTATCATAGCATTTTTATAAGCATATTGATGCTTTTAAAACAAAGTACTATTGATGACTTAATCAAATATCCAAGGCTGCCTTCTTTTTCCATACTGGCATACATGGAGGGAGCCTGAGCGATATTGTGACATTTTGGCTTGGGTTACCCAGTAAGTTTTTCCCTAACAGTTGTTTGCAAGGGGTTTAAAAGGCAGATCGAGATGAGTTCAATCAAATAATAATGTAATTTAAAAGCTGGAAAAAACAGCAGATATTAAATTCATCCTAAAAAATAGTTAATTTCCAAAGAAAATAATTACAAAAATATACTGTTACTATAAAACAGCTGGGGTTTTTGGTTAGCAGATAAGAATTCTTTATTCTCTATTCAAAAGCAACTTAAAATTTTTTCTCAACTCAAGAGTCTTTTCTGGCTACTTGCTATGCATAATACAAATTAAATAGTTTCTGACAATGCAAGACCAAATCCAGTTGGTTTTATTCATATCAACTTAAAAACAGGTACAGAAAATAGAGCTATCACATTATGTAAGACCTTTATTCTAATAACTGGTATTTCAAAATTTTTTACATTAAGAGGATATTTGTAAATTATAAAGCCTAAAATGTTAAAGACCATATACTGCTCTTTGTTTCAAAGTCAAAGCAGTCTCCTAAAGTTTGAGAGAATTACTGGCTTTACAAATTAGAAAAGAGAGAATTAGTGAGTTTTTGTCTTCCTAAAATTGCTTCGCTGCTTCTAATTCAGGGAAGATAAATGCAGGTTAGGAAGACCACTGGAAGCTGCCAAACATAAGCATTAGTCAGGAGCCAAGCTGAGTGGAGAAGAGAACCAAGCAACAATTTGCAGATAAAGATGTTGGAAGATAGGTTTTTCTGAGGAAGTGCCACAGGAAGTTCGTAACCTCTTGAACACCTGTAAAGCTCAAAGCTACAAAGTATCACAGTAGTTGTTCATTTTTTACACCTGGAGCATTCTCAGAGTTCTGTCTCTTTTGAATAAAAGGAAAGAGTAAATATAAGGGATAACTCGTGGGTCAAATTAGCATCCACTAGCTGCTGGGCAAATTCCCAAAGTTTGGTCACTATTTTATAGTTAACAAGCATGTAGGAGACCTCCCCCCCAAATGACCAGTCACTGGAGGGTAGACCTAATTCTGAGAGTTCCCCAAGAACATATTGCATATGAAATCATAAAGGAAAGAAAATTATGCAGTCTTAAAAAACATTTAAAGGAAGCAAACTTTAAACCTTCATTTAACAAACATTTAGTATTTTCTGTTCCCCTATATTTTACATATACAGTCTAATTTTTAACAATCCTGAACCTGAAGTATTGCTAACTTTACTTTATAGATGAGGAAGCACAGAAAGATTGCAATTTTTGTCCATCTATTTACCTGGGTTCCTCTAGGGCATGGATAGTATTTTACTCAACAACGTGGGGACCCAAGGCATAATAACTAGTTCACATTAAGCCTGAGAAATATGTGCTAAATATATGAGTAAATGAGCAAATGAAGCTCACTGGCCCTAAAAAATAGGATTAGAATAAGGAGAAACATGGGTAGGAAAAAAAAAAAAAAAAGCAAGGGTAATATCTAGCATGTGAAAATGCATATTGTGAAGATAACAATTCAAAGAGCTATTAGGAAAAAATAATCCAGTCTCTTTCTTTCATTACTTGTTCTTGTACCTAATTCAATTCACAAATCCAATACTAGCATGAAATACTAAACTCCAGTATATTACCTTATTGGAGAGTCAGAAAAATACAGACTTCTGACTCGTGCAAAACTTTTATACTCTGTTCAGTATCAATTTGTTTCTGCATCGCGTATATTCATCTTCACATCAGCTCACGTGAATCCGCAATGATTAAATATGGTCAGTTCCATTTTTGATAAGCTCTTAATTTCAGTTTGACACGACGTAAATATAACAGCTCTCTAGAATGTGAGATCACTTTTAGCATGTTACTTGTTGAAATTGTAATTTAATTCTACATTGTATGTGGAAAAGAAGTTCAAATTCAGTTTAGATTTCACAAACACCATGCAACATCTGTCCATAAAATGCTATGAATGCTACTGACACTGTCATTGTCACTAACTGTTCATAGTTGAAAGGTTCATAGTTTACTATGTATTTTCCTTTCATGATTACATAAATGTATAATATTTATGGGGAGTGTAGTGGAAATATTTCTTCCTGAATCACTAAGACTGAAAATTGAGTATTTTATATATTTTATGTGTATTAGATATGTAATATAAATGTTTTTTAAAAAGTTTTAAACTGTTTTTTAAAATGTGTATCTAATTTATGTGTATTAGATATGTAATATAAGAAATGGTTTTTTTAAAGATTTTTATTTATTTATTTGACAGAGAGAAACATAGCTAGAGAAGGAACACAAGCAGGGCGGATGAGAGAGGAAGAAGCAGGCTTCCCGCCGAGCAGGGAGCCCAATGTGAGGCTCGATCCTGGGACTCCGGGATCATGACCTGAGCTGAAGGCAGTCGCTTAACCAACTGAGCCACCCAGGCGCCCAAGAAATGTTTTTAATGCAGTGCATTAAACTTCGAGATTATTAGAATTCTTTCCAAATCAAGAGCATCCAGGGGGCTTCTGGAACAGCATGTAAAAAGCTTAGAACTCCCCACTCTGTCTTAACAAAAGCTGAGCTAACTGAAAAATCAACAACTCTTCCTAGACCCATAACAGAAGTAAGGTCATTGGACCAACTGCCCTCAATATTGGAGAGGATGACAGACAGGCAAATAGAGAATCACAACCTACCGGAACAGTATTCCTAATTGCCCTAACCGATAGCATTTTATTCAAAACAATAGCAACAATGCATTTCATTGTGTGTTTGTATATATCATCTATATGCTTATATATATAAGTGAAATGAATGACAGCAACTATACAAGGGATGGAAGGGATGAAACAAATGACAGCAATGATACAAGGGATGGAAGGGAAGAATTAGGATTATTTTGTTATAGTTGGGCTTCAACATCAGTCCAAAATGTACAGATCCAGCAGCCAGAAAATCAGTAAGGACATAGTTGACCTCAACACTACCACCAAGTAGCTGCATATAATGGACATCTACAAACTCCATCATCCAACAGAATATATATTCTTCTCAAGCAAAGAACATCCAGTATATTATTCTTTCAACCAAACTTTTTCAGTTCTCCCTCTGAAACATATATTACTGTTCTACAAAATTTTATGTTTGACAGTTTTAAGAGTGCAAAATGATGTTTTATAATGCCCATTATGGAATGATACATTATTTCCATAAAGCAACATGGAGTATTGCCTCAAACAGGGCACCACAGCGTACTATCTGGAATATCATTTGGAGTCGCCAGGGACTTTTGTGAGATCTGATGAGAATAATCTTAAAACCAAAAAAATTATGAAAATGTTCTTTCTCAACCACGTATTGGTAACTCTCAACTTCTAAAAGACAGAAATTATGACTTGTTCACTTAGACACACTTGTTGGACCATTTGTGCTCTCTGAAAAACTGTGTAGGGAGTCTCAAATTCCAATTCAGTGGGAATATTACGGTGTTCCCTGGAGGAATTTCTTTCTTGTGCATTAAGACCTACGAATCTACTGAGTCCAAGACTGAAGGGATAGAAGGTGATAATTTTACGTAGATTATGTGGCATAATAGTGAAAGGGGCCATGCTCGGCTTTTTCCTTTTGTTCCCAGGTCTGTGTACTTTTAGGACAGGGGAGACAGCAACATCCACTAGTCAGCTCTGCCCATTCCCACCCCTCCACCATGCATTCTGGCTGTGAAGGAGACCACACATACTGACCAATGATGTAAGGCATATACTGCATCCTGTAAGGCAGCACTCCAACATTCCAGGGTACTGTCACTCAGATGATGCCATAACTGACCCTTCTGTAGGCCATTCTAGAATTTTATGAAGTCAGATATTTCTGGGTAGTGAGGACATGGTAAGACCAGTGAACTCTGTGAGCATGAACCCACTATCTCACTTCCTCCCCTGTGAAATAAGTCCTTGGTTGAAGGTAATGTAATACATGACATCATAGTGATAAGTAATGCTTCCTATAGGTCCATGAGAGAAATGCTGTAAACAAGGAAGACAAATCTATATGCATATTAAACACACATATTCATGAGAATGCCCTCTCCTTGATTAAAAAAAAAAATCCAATATACTCAGCTATCCATCAGATCGCCAGCTGCTTTCCCTGGGGAATATTATCAGCTTGTAGCTTATTAGTGTCCTCTACTATTGGTAAATGAGACACCCAGCTGTGAGGGTAGCTAAATGAGCCTTGGTGCAGCAAAATCTTTGTTGTTAAACTCACAGATGAGCTCCATCCATACTGTCAAGGTTAGTTTGTAAATGAAGCCATTGAGCAAACACCAGAAATCTAGTAAAAGAAGCTGATTGAGATACACAAGAAGACAACCTCGAACACTTGATTATTGACAGCGCCCTCTGCAGTGGATGCCATCTGGCGTGCTCTTACATAGGACAGGCTTACCCACACACATCTCCCCCAAATGCCTTATCGCCTATATTTAAATATTATTCTAAGTCTCTTTCCAGTTGATTAATCTTTTGGGCACTGCCCATGGATCTCTGTGATCTATACCACCAGCTATATCCCATTGCACAAAAAGTGGATAACAAGATGGCTCCACTTGAAATTCTTCCTTTGGAGAGAATTCCTTATCTGTGTCTTCCATGGCCTTCCAAAGTGCAGCTGTAATAATACAGTGGAAACACATGTGCAGACCTTTCCCTAAACCAGACCATCGATTGACACTATGGTGTGCAGATCTTCTATAAACCAGTTCTTTTCTTTTCTTCCATTTAAGTGACCACAGGGAACTCTCTATGAGCCATATTTGCTTGTTGGGGGGTAGGTGGGAAAGGAGTAGGAGCATATACCATGGGAGTCTGAAGTATCTACTGCATGCGGTTTACTTATCACTCCAAACCTGCAAGGACATTCTCAGATATACAATGTCCACTTTATAATGAAATGATGCTGTGTACATCTGACTTTATGACTGGGTGAATCTGATAACACACAGTTTATTATGGGCATTTTTTAGTACTATAGTCACTTAGTGAATAAATCCCGTGAGAAGCATCCTCATAAGAGAAAGAAGAAGAGAAAACAGACACATAAAAAGGAGGCCACGTGCAACCATAAGGGCAGAGATTGGAATAATATAGTTAAAGAAGCCAAGAAATTCCTGGAGTCACCAGAAACTGGGAGAAGCAAGAAAAGATTCTCTCACACAGCATCCAGAGGGAGTGTGGTACTGCCAACTCCTTGATTTCAGACTTCTGGCCTCCAGAACTGTGAGAGAATAAATCTTTGTTGTTCTAAGCCCCTAATTTGTCGTAATTTGTTATAGGAGCCCTAGGAAACAAATACAGCTGTCCATTTCATTCCCATGGATCTGATTATCATTTAATCATTGTTATAAATCCCTGCAGGGTCAAATCACCCGGCTCCTAGGGCTTTTTAATTATAACTCTGTGCTCTTTTTCTCTAATGATTAAACTTTACCAGTTGGCCTTTAGCACTGGGAATCACATTGTTCCTACCAAATCGGGTTATCACATTCCAGTACAACATGCCCACTGCCATCTCCAGCCTATAGGGAACAGCTACCACAGAGATTTTCAAGGATGGGGGTGATCTACTCATGATTGCATTTCTTAATACCATGGTGAAGATTCTCTTTTGGAATACCGATACCTTTAAGAGGTGTCTGAGAAAATCACACATAATAGAGCCACCCAACAACCCATTTTCCTCAATAATGTTTTCCAGGGAAGTTCTTACATTTTGAGCTCATTGATATATGCCATTTTTGAGTCCAGGCTTCAGTTAACACATCTAACAATTCACAGGGCCACAAACCACCACATTAAATCTTGAATTCTAGGCAAGCACATGAATTTGGCCCAATACAATCTTTTGCTTTGTCCTTTTTGGTCTAACAGTCTTAGAATAAACTCTTATACATGCTCCCTTGACCCTTGATAAAAACTGACACAATCCTATAACTCTTTCAGTATACATACCAGGCTAACTCATACCAGACCACACCTTATCTGTTCTCCCTCACCACTATCCTTACCTTAGCATGAGATCTAGCTGGGGTGCACACTTAATTGACAATACAACTTGATAAACCTTACATTGGACTCTAGACTTAATCCTTAGCCACATCTGCCATGGAAACACAGGAGAAAAGTAATTTCTGTAGAGTTATCATAAAGGCTTTCTGAATTTCTCTCTGGGCCTTGTGTTGGACCTTCAAGCCTTTCAGTTTATCATTTTCCATATGAATCCTTTCTGGTGTAAGAAATGCCACCCTATGGCACAATCTTTTTCATCAAAGTGATTAACTGGCTCAGCCATTTGATCTCGCTATGCTTATCCTCATTACCCCATTCTATGCCACCACTTGTGATATTTTGAGTAATCTTGATGCTACCACATGCTGTGTATCACCAGTGTCCTATCTCCCCCTGGCAAGAAGGTTATTCACATGTTCTTCAAATATGTGAGCAGCCAAAGCCTGGATTCCGTTTTAAAGTCTGTTTGCTGGGATCATTCCTGGTACCAATTACCGTTTTTTGTCAGGGCCCAGCAGGTACACTTAAACTGGTTAATTTGAGAAGTCTTTAGAAAAAGGTTGTTTACAAAGGCAAGGGCACTGTTGAAGGAAATCAAAATGAAAAACTGAAGCACCTTAAACCCAGCTACAAAAGAAAGCAATTCACCCATAAGCTGAAGGAGTGAAAAGAAGGAATGAAGCTCAGAATTCAAAGAGAGCTGTAGAGTGGAAGGGCTGACCATAAAACTAGAGATATGGTCTTAGGCACATAAATGCAGTCACTGACAATAACAGATCAAAAACATAAGGGAAGCCAGGAAAATAAACACCCAACCTCTGTCTGTCTTTCAGATCTCAAATGTCCCGCTGATGCTTCCCATTGACCAAAAACAACTGGAGGACATCACATACTCATTGATGCAGTGCATAAAGAGTAGCCTCTTGGGGCATAAAGCAGAGAGAAGAAGGGCGGAAGGTAAATCTGAAGAAGCAAATGAAGAATATCCAGCAAAAGCCATGCTATTTTATCTTGTCATGTTTTTAAATTTTATTTGCTAATATTTTGTTTAGGATTTTTGGAACTACATTCATTGTGAAGTTGGCTTATTACTTTCTTGTACTAGCCTTGTCAAATTTTGGTATCAAGGATGTACTGGTCGCATGAGTTGGGGAGTATTCACTCTTTTTCTATTACTTAGAAGAGTATCCATAGAGTTTGAATTCTTTGTTCTTTCAATGCTCAATTGTGACACAAGACAATTTTGCTTGCTTTATGCTCTAGGCAAAGCATGTTTTATAACCCTGCCTCATTTCGAGAGGGAGGAGAATTGTAATCGGTCACCTGGTGCTCCTGGAAAGAGAAAAGAAACGTTTTCTACCTCTGGACTCACCTCTCTTTTTTTCATTTTTAAGGTTATCTGGGTGAAGAACTGCGAAGGGTCTGAGATGTTGCCCAATTACAAGCTAACAAGCTTGCCTGCCAGAATTTCATAGATGATAGGAAGACACTGAGCCTCTGGGTCAGAGATGAAGCACAATTTATTGTTCACAGAAATAGCGGCAGCCAGAATATCAGCATTTTGCCTTAATTCCCCCAGGGTGATACAAAGTCCAGATGACACATGAACACACATTGCAGGGTAGAAATTGTGGGCTTTGAAACTCCAATCCTTCATAGTAAACAGTAAACACTATCCCTATCTTCCAAGACAGCATGCCTACTATACAAACAACCTTCAAAATAAATTTGAAGAAAAGGAGAATGACTATCTTTGCTCAAAGGACATGCAGAAGTGTACGAGGCCGATGGAGAATGGTTTTTCAAGTGACTTTTTAAAAATTTACTTTTGTATTTAACAGATTATTCATTTATATTGTGAATAATAATTTATTGATATAAAGTAACTCCCTTTGCTCTATTTTTCTTCTTAGTTTCATCCTTGAATTAACATTACCAGTATTTTTTGTTGTCTGCTTACATGTGACTATTTTAATTTTACTAAATATCACACTTTTAACCTTTATATGTCATTTCATTTGGGGTGTATATATCTGGTACATAGCCATTTAGTTCACTCTTTTGATACGATACGATAATAACTATCTTTTACTAGAGAACTTTAACCTATCTGAATTTATGCACTGTGATATTTGTAACCTGGTTTTTCTCTCATATGTACTTCTTCCTGCTAACCTTAGAAAACCAAGACCAAAACCCTTTATTTCACAATAGGTCTCAAATTTGTTGTTGTTCCCTTTTTCTCTCTAGAAATGTGTTTATAATTCCATCCTCACTCTGCTAGCAGTTGCTTTTAAATTTTTAAACTAAATATTTGAGTATCTACTTTCCTACCTACCTGTTGACCCTTCTCTCCCATTAAAAAGACTTGGAACACTTTCATCCCTCTGAATCCTCCTGTAGTAGACATTTTATTGGAATAGTCAGGGTATTACTTCTATAGATTGATTTTTTTTTTTTTGCAATATACATTTTCATTTAAGGAATTACTTTTGTCCATTACATTGTTTCGTGATCATATAAATGACAATTTAGAAAGGATCTTGAGGTTGTAGTGCTCACCGCCATATCTCATTTACAATATCATGCCCACATCTTCCACAGTTTTAAGATCGGCTGGAGTACAGATGGGGTACACAGAGATTCATGATATGCTTTCTGCCTAACAATGTCTTTCTACTGTCTTCACAAATATTTGCTCCAAAGTAAAATTCTCAGGTCATTTTTTTTACCCTCAAAATTCAAAACTGTTCAACAGAAATATTCCTCCCTCCTGGGATTTAGTGTTGGAGAAATCTATGATGTTGCTATTGATTTTATTTTCTTGTGACTAACTTTTCTCCTCTAACTTGAATGCTTATAGAATTTGTCCAATATTCTTGAAATTCAGAAATACTATGAGATTGTGTCTATATGTGTCTCTATATTAGATTTCCCAGTAATTGGTAGATTCTTTGCACAGTTAGTTATATGTCTTTTTAGCTTAGGAAAATTGGCTTTAAATCTCTCTTTGCTAATTGTTTCTCCTTTTTTGTTCCATTCTAGGCTCATGTTATCTCTAGTGTAGATAGAGCAAATTATTAAACTTACTATTTTTGCTTATCTACTTCATTACTTTGTCCTTTTCCTCTAAATTCTAGGGAAGTATCTTGAGTTAATCCATCAAATCTCTATTTTAGATTCCTCTTTAAAGTACCAAATCTGCTGTTCATTGCCATCTATGTGTAGTCTTTGGTAATTTAGCAATTGTTTATCTTGTGTAATAGCAATTTTTTCCAGTATCATTTTTTGCCCAAAGGATGAATTTGCCCAAAGGATGAAAAGTTCTATCAAATATCCTTCACATGAATCAAGAGATTTGATAAATGATTATTTGTTCTCATTCCTCAGAAGCATCCCTTTTTGATTTTTTTTTAAAGATTTTATTTATTTGACAGAGAGAAACACAGTGAGAGAGGGAATGCAAGCAGAGGGAGTGAGAGAGGGAGAAGCAGGCTTCCCGCAGAGCAGGGAGCCCGATGTGGGACTCGATCCCAGGTCTCCAGGATCATGACCTGGGCCGAAGGCAGTCACTTAACCAACTGAGCCACCCAGGCGCCCCCCTTTTTGACTTTTTAATCTCTATCTATCTAGTGATTATTCTTCATCAGCTTGTTCACTAATCTATCTGTATACTACAGTCCTCATAAAGGAGAAAGAAGGAAACACCTTCTATAGCTTCATTTGTTAGTGGGCCAAGGAAAGTATCATCATCAGGTCATAAACTATAGGAATGCAGATCTGAAGGCAGGAGAACCAACCGCTAAATGAGCTGTTGCTTTCCAGTCTGTTAGAGCTAGATTTTAGTGAGTAGCAACCTGACTTTTCCCCCACTGACAGCTCTCTAACCAGATACCTCTTCTAATCCCTTCTGCTTTGGATTTTCAGATAGCTGTCTAAATTGATAACTGTAGTTGCAGAAGGACTGAAAAGCATTCACCAGAATACTGGGGAAAGTCTGTCTGCTCTTAAGCTGTTTTTCCCCCTTAGTGGTTATTCCCTATTCTCTGTAGGTACTGCCCCCTTTCCCCACATGAATTCAGTTGCTCTAGCTGGTCCACCCCTCTCAGTTGTATTCCACAAATCTTCCACACTAGGACCAAATGCCATCTAGTCAGTTGCTTCATCCCTAGGATAAATAGTGGAATTCCCAAAGACCCTTATTTACCTCGATCTGAATATTTATCCCTTGATGCTTGCCTTCCCAGCCCCCTTTTCTCTAAAATAGCATGTTCCTGTACATTGTCTTGTGAAAATCTGGTCATTTACATTTCAGTGTAAACCCACTGTCGTCTGTGTTAAATTGTTACCTATTTATTAGTGATCAGAATGGTCTCCAATCTAACCCCATCTGTAATTTATCATTGAGAAAGTTCTCAGAATGTCTGAATTGTTCATAGAAACCTGAAAATAACATCATTATAGCACTGCCCTCCTTGATGTTTACTTCCTTAAAGGCCATGCTTTTGCTAAATAAAAAAATGTAACTGTAGATGTCCTAGAAAATATAATGCTGAAATATTAGCAAATATTTATGTAGAATATTAATATTTAGATTGAACTTCTTGAAAGCGAACAGCTTATTAACTATACTGATTGGAATTAGGAGAAAAATTCTCCCCTCACCCCTCTCTCACTTTCAAATTATGTCACGCAACCGTGTGTGTGTGTGTGTGTGTGTGTGTGTGTGTGTGAGAAATACTGTTACTTGAGTTATAGAGCTTCACTTTAAATTCATTCTCCCTAGCAAGATATCTTCTATTGAGCCATCCAGATCCACTATCCCCATTATCTACTCCATTCTTTGCCCTGAAACTGCATGAATTATGCCAAAAGAATTCTATTTCTCCTCCTTTCCTTCTGAGTTCTACCAATGGGAAATGCAAGCAGGACACTAGAGAAAGGAGAAGCGTGAAATCAAAGTATTTATTTCTCCAGTTCATGAGACCATCTAGGGATGACTATCCCATGACAGTTGGTTTCTGATCCTCTCACTTATCTTCTTTACACGGAGCATTCTCAGACCTCTCCATCTGCAGGTTCATTTAAGACCAGGGGTCAAGACAGTTTATCTCATACTGGCCCTCAGTTCCTGCACTATTCTTTTAGTTTCCCTAAATCCTGCCCACACTTTATAATAAGTTCCTTTATAAATATAACTTCCTTGAATTTTCCTATTTTCAGTGTGCCATCAATTTTCTTCTAAGACTGACACACACACCCTGTTCATCACTGTAGGTTTCTGACATGCATGTGGTCAAGATTATTCCTTTGGCTTACTGGGGAAAGGGACTGTTACAGTTAACGCAACCAAGCTTATCCTTCCCCCAGCATGTCATCATTGCCCCATGGGGACTTCTGCTCCAGTAGGGTAAAAGACAGTTCTAGTGTTCATCTGTTTTCCAGCATGGAATGCATTTGTTTGTTTAGAAATAATTCCAGTTGTTTTACTGGGAATTTAGGAAGGATGGAAGGTAAAAGTAGAAAATAAAAAGTGAAGATTCATATCACTGTACTAAAATAGAGCATCTTTTATCCTACCTATAAAGATTTTTTTAAAAAGAGAATTTTACATTTCCTCCCATCCATATACTGATTATTCTACAACTACATTTAACTTAAAATGAGTTGAAAGTTATTTGAGTTGAAAGTTAAACCTAGCTTTTGTTTGTTGGTTTTATATGTTGCATTTGAAATTGAAATACAGAACATGTGAAATGTTCTCTTTACCTTAAAATACTAATTTCAGGAACAAAACTCTATTTCAAATTTCACTAAACGTCTAACAATGAAACATTTATATAGGGATGTTGTGTCTTCATAATATTACAACTTATGATACTATGAGAATAAAAACTAAAATCAATAAAAAGATAAAATTCTATTTCCATATTATATAGCCTCTGTATTCCTCTATTAGCAGTGGACAAAAATGCTGATAATCAAATACTCCTGGATCTTCTATGGACTAGGCCTCTGGGACACTATAATCTTAGGAGTTGTTTCTGAGTGATATTTCTTTCTGATCTCATCTATTTCACCATCATCAAGTATAAATGAAGCCAGCACTGGAATTTGAGAAAAATAGTTCTTAGCCAGGATATGTTTGTGTTTGATCTTGTGAATAAACAAGGGTTCATATCCCTGAAAAGAGAAGAAAATCAAATTCTATTAAATGTCACAGATATATTTTACCAAGCAAAAAAATAAAAACACTTTCATATCTCGGTGCTTTGCTTATCTGTTCTCTCAGCCTAGAGAACACCGCTTCCTACTTTGTCTATCATCTTTCAAGGCTCAGCTCCTAACCTTGAGGCCTTTCCTGACTCTCCCTCTGACCTCTGTGGCCAAACTAACTCCTCCTTCCTCTTACTTGCAAGTACTTTCATGTATTTTAATTGTAATATTTATTAGTTCATTCTGCCTTCAATTTTACTATCTGCTTGAGAGTCTCTCCATTATAAGGAATACTCCTTGAAGGTGCAACTGGGTCTTTTTCATATAAGTGTCTCTCAACACCACCTAAAATCAATATATTTGAATGAAAGATCTTGTCACCTTGGTTCTCTCTTTAAATCTACTTCAACACTGATAAAGTTACCAACTTCTGATTGAGTTCTTCTTTCTAAAATTGGTACTTATCTCCCAATCTCCAGGGTCCAAAACAAAGATCACAATGGTATTATGACAGTATAAGCTTCTCTTTGCTCCCCTTTTAACCATCTTAGATGCCTACTTCATGAGTCTATTTTCTGTCTTCTAAATAGAAAATAACCTTTCTGCCTTTATCAAGCCTCTGTACCTTTCCACTTTCTTTTTTTTTTTTTTTTAAGATTTTATTTATTTGACAGAGAGAAACACAGCCAGAGAAGGAACACAAGTCGGGGGAGTGAGAGAGGGAGAAGCAGGCTTCCTGATGAGCACGGAGCCCGATGTGGGACTCGATCCCGGGTCTCCAGGATCATGACCTGAGCCGAAGGCAGTCGCTTAACCAACTGAGCCACCCAGGCACCCCTCCACTTTAATTCTTAATTAATGTTTATGCTTCTTGTCTCACCATAGCTAGAACAGTACTTTGAACTTTTTCTGTTATGTAGCATTGCCACTGTGTAAGACCACCTGTTTTCTGAGAGCAGCAGGCTACCTGTTGCCAATCCAATATTCACTCTCCCTTCCACTAGTATTGAGAGGCCAATTTTGTATTGTGTGATGTGCTCAGTTTTTCTAGCCTTTATTCGAGCTAGGGGTGGGCATGTGGTAAGTTTCAGGCCACTATACATATGTGTGTATATGTGTGTATATATCATATATATTATATATATATATATATAAAATAGAAGTCACTGGACAAAAATTACAAGAAAGCTTTTTAAGAGCATTCAGGAGATGATGTAGCTATTTTATCACAAAGAGTCCATAAGCATGAGAATGAAAGTCAAATGTTAAATACAACTGAAGAAAAAGTGAGAGGGCCTGAGTTTCTGAGAGCACTGTGAAGCCACCATCTGGACCCCAGACTGCCAACCTCTGGACTTCTTGATTGATGGAAACTAATTTCGCATTTGATTAAGTCATTATCAATTGCTTAATCTGTTATTTGCAACCAAACTTGAATACAGCTGAAATTATGAAGAATTTTGTCCATACATGTCCTTGTTTTTCTCCAAGCACACAACATGATATGTGGCAGGCACATTCAAAAGAAAATTCTGGTTGAATTAATAAATACCATCTATTTCCTTTATTAATCTGATTTTAATCAACACTTCCTTTCAACCAAACCACAAATACAACTTGTACCTCCTCCTAAAATTTGTTTTCTAATAGTAAGACATCCCTCACTAAAAATCCCTCCATCATGTCAAAACAAAAGTAAAGAAAGCCTGGAGAAAAGGAACCAAAGCATACAATATTCTGGCAGAGAGAATTATGTAGGAGTATCCTGGGCTTATTTTTAAGTTTCCTCTCTACAGACACAGATATCAGGGCAAAATACTCATCTTTTGTATACTCATCTGTGTTCTACCACTTCTTAGTCCTAACTTCATTAGAAAACTAACACATTTCTGTTCTGCAACATTAAATTACATGTGTACAGAACTTTATAGGTTTTCAAAGCACCTTTATAGAACAAAAATGTAATCATTAAAGGTAAGATAAGAACATTATGGTACACACACACAAGCAAAGTAACAATACACAACTTTTAAAGAATGATATAGTATGGAAAGATATCTAATATATACTATATCTAATATATATATATATATCCCCTTTTGATACTATCCCCTTTTTACAGATGAGAAAACTTAAGGCACCAAGACATGAGCAAATTTGTTCAACTTCTCCCAGTTCCTAAGTGATACAGCCAGAATTAAGCCAGCTCTGCTCTGATCCTCTGTACTGATTGCATGTTTTTAGCTAACCTTTATGAAAATTTATGATACAAAGACGGCAGGTCTTAATGTCCTATAGATTATTAGCGGCAAAAATTGGGTCGGGTCTCCTGATTTGAAATCCACTATTGTTCCTACTTTGACCAATGTGCACACCACAAGGAACTGCTCTGCCTCATTTACGTTCAGAGAACAGAAGTCTTTTTCCAGGCTTTTCCTATAACTTGTGTTATGATTGCAGGGAGCCAAGATTATTTTTAATTCTGAGCATTTTTTTACTTACTGAGAAAGCAAATATTTCTGTGCATTAAGGAAATTCTACAAATGCTTTAACTTGTGGCAAGACATAAACTATTCTTTAACAAGGCTGAATATTAATACTTAACAGATTACACTAGGCCAAAACCTTAAAAAGGCATTTTTTTTTTCAGTTTGTCTGGTTGAGAACCTTAGCTCTATTTATAGAAATTCAGTAAGATCAGAATCCTGAAATTAGAAGTGCATGTTAATAGAACATTTAATTTGGTACTGCAGTAATTTGATTAAATACACAAAGGGAGTGTGTGGATTAATTGAAACAGTAGAATATCAGCTTTGGGAATGAACTTCAGTCCCACAGTGGGTCGTAGATGAAATAACATTATAGTATTGGCTATGCTTTTGGTGATTAAATATTTATGAAGCAGTTTAGTTTACTAAATATAATATTTAACACATTTTCAGTTTCATGCTGCTTTTTCTTTTGATCCCTAGAGTGAAATTTTTCTTAGCCTAGTTTCTATTGGAAAATTATTCAAAAAAAGCTAAATATTTAACTAGTTTCTCCTCTTTATACTCTCTCCCTTTCCAATAAAAACAGAAGCAGGGAATAGTACCACTCAAAATGACCATTAAGTTTGAAGTCATTTTTTAATTTTCTTTTAACAGACATTTTGCAGGAAATTAATAGTATAGAAATTTAATCAATAGAAGTCAGAGAATCAGTATCAGCTGTTGGGATCCTAAGCTTGCTCAGTATAAGTGAAGCTCTCTAATGAACGCAATTCTGCAAAATGTTTTACAGATTGCAACTTGTAAGTTACTAAAATTAAATGGTACCGAATTTTTATAGTGCCTTCCCCACTCCTAGTCAGTTGGGAGAAAATGAAAAATGGAGTCTCAGAACCATACCCCATCAGTATGATTGCCATTTAGAGCACAAGATTATGAGCAAAATTTGAGGATTCAGTGTGCTTTCTAGGCAGACTCATGATGGTTAATCAAAGAAGGGCATCTATCTGGTATTTTATTCATTCATTCAGCAAACACTTACTAAATCCCTAATCCATGACAGGCACTGGTGTAGTTTATTAGAGAGACAGACGTGAATAAACTAAATAAAATCCCCACCCTCATAGAATTTACAGTGGAATGAGATGCTTGAACTTGCTATTATTAGCAGAAAGGGGAGTCAATTTTAGATACTTGTAAGATGTTCAGATCTCTTACCTTGTCCTTTTCTGTGCCTAAGCTTCCTTGTAATTTTAACCTCACCCATACATACCATCCACACATTTTGTTACTGTTATTCATTCTGTTTCTTAATCTAATGGGAGGATGTAAATTATGCATGGAATGGAGTAAAAGGCAGCCAAGTTATCCTCTAATATTTTTACTGATTAAATTAATTCCTCAAATAAAGTTCCACCTTCTTACCTCTTCAATACTTGTTAGCTTGAGATGAGCAACGCCTTCATCTTTGGTAAGAAGAATGCAGTTCCAGGGGGACCATTCCAAGGACTTATCCCACCTGATCATGACCAGATCATTGAGATCCTTCCAAGCACTGAGCACTGACTGCGATGCCCAGATGTTCTCTACCAGGTACTGAATATCTTGTAGCTGCATATCAACACAAGTTTGAAAATAATGTTTTCTTCTAAACATAACATTTCTTTAAGATTATTCTATTACTTGAGGAAATAATCATATTGAGTGTATTTTTTAAAGAGAAGCACTATTCATAAAGTTTTTAGTGTTTCTTATAGCTTCTTATTTTTCCCCAAATCTCTACTCACTCTGTCCAAGATAATTATCAGTTTCATAACTGCATCATTAACCCAGAGAAAGCTGCATGTACTTCTTTCAGTATGTTAATGTAACCTTACATATATATATGGCATCCAGTGCTTTTCAAAACCATATATATGCCACTATCCATATCCTTATCCTGTCCCTTATCCTCAGGGCTATTTTAGGCCATTTGTTTTCCACTTTACAAGTGAAGAAATTGAGATTTGATAAAGATTTAGCAATTTGCTTATTAGTGTTATTAGAAAGACTTTGTTGTCTTAATGAAAAGAGAAGGAAAATGGGGGGCAATGAAGTAACTGTTTAAAAACTCTTTTTTTTTAATGAAACAAGATGGGACCAGGGAGGGACAAACCATAAAATACTCTTAATCTCAGGAAACAAATTGAGGGTTGCTCTGGGTGGGGGGAGGGGGGGCGAAATAGGGTGGCTGGGTTATGGACAAAAATAAAAAAATCAATAAAAATAAAATTAAAAAATATAAAAAGATAAAAAATAAAAACTCTTTTTTTATATCTAAACCATAGTAGCTAAAATTCTTGCAATGTTTTTTTTTTTTTTTATCACAAGGTCTGTGTAGACTTAGAATTGCCAGAGGGGCAAGCTTCACAAAGTATAAGCATAAACAAAAGAACCTGTGGGAAAGCAGGAATCTTGTCTGTAAAATCAGTGAGCAAACTTCATCGGTGATGGGCAACCCTTACTGGTCATACCTGCATCAGGAAAGCAATTTTGGAATCATCTTCATAATCAGCTTCTGAATAGTAGAGCCGCTGAAGTAAACATTTGTACTCCAAAAATGATTCTCGTTGTCGAGCCTCATTGTCAAGGTTAATACAGTGACGGCACTGATATATGCGGTGGGAGGTGGATGAGACGGCAAACTCTGTGGAAGGCAAATAGAGCTGGCAACTGTGGCAAAAGTAAATCTTCTTATAAAACTTCAGTGGGTCTTGAGGGACCTAAATAGTAAACAACAAAAACAAAAAGAAAGAAAGTTACAAAAGTCAGGCCAAATACTAATCAATAGAAGCCCTGAGGGCTAACTTATCTTAGAATGAGATAAAAAGTTGGTTAATTCTTAAAGTCCTATTTCCCTTAACTTCTTACTCTATACAAAATTTAAATTTCAAGCAGTATTCATTTAGCCTGCCAAAATATTAAGAAATCTGTATTTTTTTTTTAATTTAGAATTTTGGTGTCATGCTACATTAATCTTATAGGCTAGATTCATATATAAATAAAAGCCTGCTATATTGTTTTTCTCATTTCATTTATCTTAACACTAAATTTGGATTGGCTCAATAACTGATAATTTTTTTTTAAGATTTTGTTTATTTATTTGACAGAGAGAAACACAGCTAGAGATGGAACACAAGCAGAGAGACGGAGAGAGGGAGAAGCAGGCTTCCTGCCGAAGCGGAAAGCCCGATGTGGGGCTCGATCCCGGGGCTCCAGGATCATGACCTGAGCCAAAGGCAGTCACTTAACCAACTGAGCCACCCAGGCGCGCCCTCAATGACTGATATTTAAACATGAAACTCTACATCATATAGTGGTTCTATTTTTCATTTTTTGAGGAACTTATATTGTTTCCTGTGATGGCTGTACCAATTTAAATTTCAGAGAACACAAGGGTTCCCTTTTCACCCTATCTTTGCCAACACTTGTTATTCCTTGTCTTTTTGATACTACATCTTCTGTGGTTTTGACTTGTATTTCCCAGTTATTAGTGATGTGAAGCACTCTTTCATGTACATGTTGGCCATTTGTATGTCTTCTTTAAGAAAGTGTCTATTGAGGTCTTTTACCCATTTTTAAGTTAGGTTAAAATTATTTTGTTATTTTGTTATCTTTTTTCTTTAATATTAACTCATCAGATATATGGTTTGCAAATGCTTTTTCCCATTCCATAGGTCGCCTTTCACTCTACTGACTATTTTTTCTCTGTGTAGAAGATTTTTAGTTTGATAAATCCCATCTGTCTATTTTGGCTTCTGTTACCTTTGCTTTTGTTATCATGACCAAAAAAAAAACATCACTGCTAAGGTCAAATTCAACAAGATTTTCCCTATACTTCCTTTTAATAGTAGTATAGTTTCAGGTCTTATTCTTTAAATCTTTAACCTATTTTGAGTTGATTTTTGTATGTGGTTCATTTTTTTGCATGTGGCTATCCAGTTTTTCCAACATCTTAGTGAAGAAACTACCCTTTCCCCACTGTATGTTCTTAGCTCCTTTGTGGGTTTGTTTCTGGGCTTTTTATTTTGTGGCATTGATCTATGTGTAGTTGTTGTGCCAGTACCATACTGTTTGAACTGTATAACTTTGGAATATAGTTTGAAATAAGAAAGTATGATGTCTCCAGCTTTGTTCTTCTTTCCTGAGATTGCTTTGGCTATACGGGATCTTTCGTGGTTCCATACAAATTTTGAGATTTGTTTTTTCCATTTCTGTGAAAAATGCCATTGGAATTTTGATAGGGATTGTATGGAATGTTTGGATCACTTTGAATAGTATTAACATTTTAACAATAGTAATTCTTTGAAAAAGATTTCTAAGTACAAAATAAATGCCAAAAGCATGATTTCTTTAAAAAATGGATATACTCAACTTCATTGAAACAAAAAACATCAGCTCTGTTAAAGACAGTTAAGAGAATGAGAAGACAAGCTACAGACTGAGGGAAAATATTTACAAATCATGTATCTTACAAAGGATGTACATATAAAATATACAAGGAATCCTCAAACTCAGTATTGAGAAAATAAACGATTGAATTTTAAGAAGGGGGGGTAGTGGCAAAAGCTATGTGCAGATACTTCACCAAAAAGTTATATGGATGGCAAAAAAGATGCATAAAAAGATGCTTAATATTATATTCATTAGGAAACCACAGATTGAAGTGTGATGGGATGCCACTATACATTTATTAGAATTTCAAAATTAAAAGAGACTGGCAATCCCAGCTGCTGACAAGGATGTAGAACTACTGGAACTCTCACATGAGAGATGGGGATGAAACATGGTTCAGCCAGTGTGGAAAGTCTGGCCATCTCTCGTAAAGGTAAACATGCATTTACCAGATGAATCAAAAATCCTACTTCATACGAATTTAACCCAAAACACCAATTTACACAAAAACTCACAATCAAGTGTTTGTAGTGATTTCATTCACAAAAGCCCAAAACTAACAAACAATCCAATGTCCTATAATTGTGAATGGCTAAACAAGTTCTGGTGTACCCAGACAACATAAATATTACTCAGTTATAACAACAAATTAATAATACACTCAAAACCATGGGTGAATATCAAATGCAATATGCTAAATGAAGGAAGCCAGTTCTCAGAAAGTTACATATAGTAGCATCCCATTTATATGACACACTGGCTTAGGTATAACCATGGATATAAAATGCAGACCTGTGTTCATCAATGGTCAGGGATCCGGGGCAAGTGCTAACTACAAAGTGTCAGCATGAGGGCACGTGGGGGAAGGAGGCAAGATTATTTTTTATCTTGATTGTGCTATTGATGACATGACTGCATTTGTCAAAACTGACACCAAATAGTCAAATTTGTTATGTGAATGTGTAGAATATTAAAATCTATTACTACAAACATATAAAATCTGAGTTAAGTATGTAGAGGACTAGAAGGTAGCAAATAAAACACTAATTTGAATAAGAAATAATATAATGGGCAATTTTTCTCTTGGAGTTTTATATACACATACATATATTTTTTTAAGATTTTATTTATTTTTTTTATTTTTAAAGATTTTATTTATTTATTTGACAGAGAGAAATACAGCCAGAGAGGGAACACAAGCAGGGGGAGTGAGAGAGGGAGAAGCAGGCTTCCTGCTGAGCAGGGAGCCCGATGTGGGACTCGATCCCGGGTCTCCGGGATCATGGCCTGAGCTGAGGGCAGTCGCTTAACCAACTGAGCCACCCAGGTGCCCCTAAGACTTTATTTTTGAGTAACCTCTACACCCAAAGTGGAGCTCAAACTTACAACCCTGAGATCAAGAGCTGCATGTTCTACAGACTGACCAGCCAGACACTGTTGACTTTTGTTATATTCTCTTGCAATAAATTAAGTTTTAAAAATCCATTAAAGGGTATCTGCAGGGCTCAGTCAGTAGAGCATCTGACTCTTGGTTTCTGCTTAGGTCATGATCTCAGGGTCGTAAGATTGAGCCCCACATCAAGCTCTGGGCTCAGTGGGGAGCCTGCTTGAAATTCTCTCTCTTCCTCTACTTCTCCCACTGCTTGCATGTGAGCTCTCTCTCTCTAAAAATAAATGAATAAATAGTATTAAGAAATAATAAAAATAAAATAAAAAATAAAAATCCATTAAAAAGAAAATATATAACTTATTTTATTTTTCTAAAAGTTTTAACTAAATGTTGATAGTTTACATCAAAAAAAGCAAAATAGATGTTTAACCAGCTTCTTAATAAATTATAACTCTAAATATAATCATTAGAATAAAACACTATTTAGAATTCTTTTTTTTTTTTTTAGATTTTATTTATTTCACAGAGTGAGAGATTACAAGTAGGCAGAG
Organism: Spilogale gracilis; assembly: GCA_004023965.1. NCBI lineage: Eukaryota > Metazoa > Chordata > Mammalia > Carnivora > Mephitidae > Spilogale > Spilogale gracilis. The sequence continues at coordinate 43,643 of PITA01013899.1, forward strand.
AGGCAAGCAGAGAGAGAGGAGGAAGCAGGCTCCCTGCCAAGCAGAGAGCCCGATGCGGGCCTCGTTCTCAGGACCCTGAGATCATGACCTGAGCCGAAGACAGAGGCTTTTAACCCACTGAGCCACCCAGGTGCCCTAGAATTCTTTAGTAAACTACTCCTTTCCAACTTTACTAAAAGTGTTTTAAATAGTTTTGGACAGTAAGTAGGCAATAAGATACAGATACTTTCCTTGGCTCTAGACAGCAAAATCCTGATAGAGGCCTAAGCATGTTGGAGTTGGAAAAGGTAGTTTAATTCAAATACATGTTACATTTGAAGTTCTCTCAGGATATCTACACAGATCCATTCAGCAATAACTATGACTAAGCAATAAGTCTTATAAGGAAACACAAACAAGGTACATGTAGAATCTCAGAAATGAAAAGTTTAACTCTCTCTGAGGCCTCACGAAAGAGGGGACCTGTAAATCAAATGTCAGGAAATGAACAAGAGTGAGCTGAGTGAAGTAGGGGACAGCATTCCAGGTGGAAGTAACAATATGTTCAAAAGCACGATAGTATAAGAGTTCAGGATTGCACAGTGCAATATACAGTTTGGTTCAAAGAGTAGGTAAGAACCCAAACTTCAAAATACAGACAGAGAAGTTAAGTGACTGAGTTTAATTTACTGATATAAAAAACAATCATTCAAAAGAGATTTCACCAACAAGACGGTCTTCCACATGGACCCCAAGTAAAGCATTAAAGCAAAATTTGATTGTACATCAATTTACTATGGCATATCCCAGAATTCTGAAAAAGGAATACAGGAAAAAAAAGTAGAGTACCTTAAGATGTCTTGCAACTTCTGGATTAAATAGAGGTGTTTTGATGTAATGAAAAAAGAGTGTTGCAATTCTTTTTCTGAGTCCTTCAAGATTACGATGTTTAACTCCTCTCATCATAAGGTCCACCTCTCTGTCAATCAATTCTAGAATTTCCTGAGTCAGTTTACATTCATGTTCCTATACAAAACACAAACACATTCAGTAGAGAATTTTTAAAGTCACTAAGTTAGTTTTTGAAAATACCACCAAACAAACTGAAAACTATATTCCAAAAGAAATAAATGCTAAAAGAAACTGGTAGGAGTATAAATTGGCACAACTAATTTGGAAAAAAAAATTTAACATTATCTAGTAGAGCTTCAGATATGCATAATCTACAATCCACCAATTCCATTCTTTAGTGTGCTTTAGAGAAATGTGCATACAGAATCATTGTTCACAACAGTTCAAAACTAGAAACAACCAAATATCCACAAATAAAACCGATGACATAAGTAAGTTATGGCTTATTCATGTAATATAATAAAGTCACAGAAATGAGTGTGATTGAATAAGAAAGCCCCAAGTAGGAGTTAGGTGATTAAGGTAGGATCTGTGAATAGTAAAACAGAAGTAAGTTGCTCCAGCTGCTCAAGAGAGGATAAAAGAAACAGAGTTTGAATGAAGGAGTCAGAACATGAAGTCAGTGTAACTGTAAAATAATGTTCTTCTGTACTTTTTATACATACTTGGTAAAGCTAATTCAAGAGTCTGTATCAGGGGTCCTTGACCCTGAAGGCAAATTAGAATGACCTGGAGGAGATTTTTAAAGGTTTTAACATTGCCCTCACACTTAAGGATCTAATTTAACTTCTCTGAAATGGGCCAGTATCATCCCTTATTCATTGATTCTCATATTCTCTCTGTTTCAATCTCTCTGTCTCTGTGAATCTTGCTCTTTCAAGCTCTCCGTAAGATTCTAATGAGTACTCAGGTTTAAGATTCACTGGTCACTCTTAGTAATTGTCATCAAAGTAATACCTATTATTCATTGAGGGCTCCCCACTTGTAAGCACTGAGATATAAAAATTCTATTTTATATTTTATAAATATATGTGTACACATATATTTATAAAATATAAAATAGAATATATGTACACATATATTTATATCCTCCAAGCAACTAATTTTACAAATGATGAAACTGATTTTAAGAAATATTAATTAACTTATCTAATATTACACAGCCATAATGAATAGATGCAGAATTTAAGTCATGCTTAATCTTCCATGAAAATATTGTTAAATAAATGTACATGTAGATATATTAAGTTAAACACATTGTTTAAGATACCCACAACTTATTTTAATAAGCCTACCTTTTGTTTTTGTTTTCTTTTAATTATTATTATTGTTATTAACCAGCTTATGTTCCTAAATGCCAGTTAGGAGGATTTCTACTGTATTCTCTACCTGCACTCTTTTTTCCAGGCTGGCTTTTTTACTCTCCACCGTGGATATCATGCTCATTTCTGACCTCCGGACTTACTGCTTCTCCTTTTCTTCCTAACTATCTCTATCTTCCAATGTCACTACACAAACATCTTTAGAAAAGTAATCCAGAACAAAGACAGTCAATGCCTAATTGAGTCAATGCCTTTGTTCTCAAGAGAGGAGAAAATGGGGCAGCTGGGTGGCTCAGTTGGTTAAGTGTCTGCCTTCAGCTCAGGTCATGATCCCAGGGATGGAGCCCTGTGTTGGGGAGTCTGCTTCTCCCTCTCCCTCTGCTGCTTCCCTCCACTCCTGTTCTCTCTCTCAAATCAATAAATCAAACCTTAAAAAAAAAAAAAAAAAGATGTGGAGAAACACAAGAGATCTATAGAGACTTACCTCTCAACAAGAACAATTTACTCAACTACTTACAGTGTCTTAAATCAATAAGGAGAAAAAAATTAAAATATTCTAATGTTGCTTTAAAACTGCTAAAAATAAAATTTTCACTGAAAAGTGTCAAAATATATAGATAATTGCTGCTTTATCGAACTGAGTTGAGTATTAATCCCCATATATTTGCAGCCATTGCATAGATATGGGTACATTTATGTTTAGAGTATTCATTTTGTTACAATTATATTTATTAAGTATCATAATATATAGTTTGAGAACTTTTACATAAATATTAATGTATAAAACACATTCTCTCCAAATTATACCAAAACAATATAGCTGTTGACAAAATAAATATATATAAACATTGATTAATCATCTTTCTAATTAATACCAAAGCATAGTTTATTTTAGTATTCATTTTTTTAATTGATAGTGATACCTCAAAACTAAGAGAAAGTTAATGTACCTTCACAGTATGTTTAAGCGTTAGGAGTACATCCAGCCTTTCATCTTGAGAGATACTTTTCAGCATAATGCATTTATAGATGTTCTGCAGCTCTCTGGCTCTGATGGTGAACTGTGTATCCATCTCAATTATTTTGCCACTAATTGTTTTCCAGACCTTTGGAGCCGAACACTTAAAAATAATATTACATTTATAATTATCAGTTAATTAAAGGTTAAAAAATAATTTTGTTACTTCTACTAAAAGCTAACTTAGTATCATATGCTTTATGAATAAAAGTATCATTAAAACTTGAGGAAATTAATTGAAGAATTTGTAGACCATGGGAAAGTAAAATAGTTTAGGAAAAAAAATATAAAAGAGCTATTTAGTCTGTGGAAGTGCAAATATTTCTACAGGATTCAGAATTTGCTATGAGTTTGTACTAATTAGTATGTTGAATGGCTTAATGGGTATATGGAATAACCCATTACCCTTTAGGAAAAGTCATGCTATTTGGAATGTTAAAAAAAAATGATCTGCTGTTGGCGAGGATGTGGAGAAAGCGGAACCATATTACACTGCTGGTGGGAAGGCAAGCTGGTGGAGTTACCCTGGAAAACAGTATGGAGATTTCTCAAAAAAGTTGAAAATAGAGCTACCCTATGACCCCGTAATCACACTACTGGGTATTTACCCTAAAAATACAAATGTAGTGATCTGAAAGGGCACATGCCCCCAAATGTTTATAGCAGTAATGTCCACAATAGCCAAACTATGGAAAGAACCTAGATATCCATCAACAGAAGAATGGATAATGAAGATGTGGTGTGTACACACACACACACACACACACACACACACACACACACATATTTACAATAAAATACTATATAGCCATCAAAAAGAATAAAATCTTTCCATTTGCAATGCTGTGGGTGGAACTGGAGGGTATTATGCCAAGTGAAATAAATCAATCAGAGAAAGACAATTATCATATGATCTCTCTGATATGAGGAATTTGAGAGGAAGGGCGAGGGGTTGTGGGGGCATGGAGGGAAAAAAAATGAAACAAGATGGGACCGGGGAGGGAGAAAAACCATAACAGACTCTTAATCTCAGGAAACAAACTGAGGGTTGCTGAGGGGTGAGGGGAGGGGAAGGGTTGCTGGGTTATGGAAAAAATTAAAAGTAAAAAAAATTTTTTTTAATGATCTGCTTGGTTCAATTATACTAATTTATAGATTTGTGTCTTCATCATGCTTTGCCAATTGAAGACAACTTTTGTAGAGCAATGGTTACAATCTTCAAAGCATTAGACCTACAAATACTACAAAATAGGACTCTATGAGTTATGGTTTTGTTTTCAATAAACATAAATCTGCAACAAGTTCATAGTTCCTTACAAAGCAGATGTCCATAGTCAAACGGCTTATATTTAGCTATCTTACCAGTGCTGTGGTCCCTGCTGATGGCTACAATTCTCACTCCCTATTTCCAAATCTGGCTTGGTGCCTCCCCACCTAGCCTACCCCAGGAACTGAGGGTTAAAAATGGTGTTCACTTGCCCTGAAGCTTATCTGTGAACCCCTGGGCTAAGAATTCAGGAGATGAGAGTGTGGAGTGAGAAACCAGAAATACCACTGGAATCTTTAATGAAGAATAAATCTGTGTTTGACACTGTTCCTATTCCTTCTTACCAAGATTTTAAGAAAACATGCATTCACCTAGAAATTTCACAGCGAAAACTCACTATTTTCTCCTTTCCTTTATGGTATAAAGTTGCTCAATTTCTTTCCCTGATTTTAAAATATCAGAAACAAGGCTATTTTGATCATGACTATTAACTGTCCAAATGCTGGATTTTTTATAGGCTGAATGGTAATTGCTTTGGAGACCTGCAGCCACTTAAAGTTTAGATTTGATATAATTTAAAGTTTAAATAGAAGCCCGCATATGGGAACAAATCATTAGGAATGCAGACTAGCCAAATAGAGAAATATTATAAGGCTGTATTTAGAATGACAGTAGTATGAAGAATTTTTAGTTGCAGCCTTAAATTACTTTTAATTTTTTTATATTTCATATTAGCTAAATTACATTGAAAACTGAAAAGTGCCATCTAAAAACAACCTTATTTGATGTGTTTTCAAAGGAATGGCAGCATTCTCTGATCACAGCCAAAATAAGTGCTGTTCAGAGCTAGTCATTTTCATCTTCATTTTCAACTTCAGATTCTCAGTTCTAGTTTTAATTCAGCAAATGAGAGGCTACAACCTTATAATTAATTTATATTCTCAGGGCATAAATCTAATATTAAATAATGTACTACTGCATAGCAGACTAATAAAATTAATTAAAATTTATTAAGAACTATAAAAGGGAAATAGCTCAGTAAGAAAATATCTTAGAGGGGCACATGGGTGGCTGAGTCTGTTGAGCGTGTGTCTTCAGCTCAGGTCATGCATAATCCAGGCCTTCTTGGATCAAGCTCCTCTGAGACCCTCATCAGCAGGGAGTCCGCTTCTCCCTTTCCCTCTGCCCCTCCCCCTGCTCATGGGCTCACATTCTCTCTCTCTCTCTCTGTTGCATTCTAAGTAAAAAAATAAAATAAATATAAAAATAAAATCTGTCATTTAATTATTACCACTTAGAAATATATATATAGGGGCGCCTGGGTGGCTCAGTTGGTTAAACGACTGCCTTCGGCTCAGGTCATGATCCCGGAGACCCGGGATCGAGCCCCACATCGGGCTGCCTGCTCGGTGGGAAGCCTGCTTCTCCCTCTCTCACTTCCCTTGCTTGTGTTCCCTCTCTGGCTGTGTTTCTCTCTGTCAAATAAATAAAATCTTTAAAAAAAAAAAAAGAAATATATATATATATATACATATATATATATATATATATATATATATAGTTTTAAATAGATACAGCCTTGTTTGGGGTATGCCTCAGAGTATTACTGAAGTTTAATGTTTGCTTCAAAGCTCCTTTTAAAGTTTTAAGGAATAAGCAATCTTGGGCTAGGTTTCATATTGTGATATTTTAAAGTCTAATATCTTGGGTGCCTGGGTGGTTCAGTGGGTTAAAGCCTTTGCCTTCGGCTCAGGTCATGATCTCAGGGTCCTGGGGTCGAGGCCTGCATCTGGTTCTCTGCTCAGCGGGAAGCCTGCTTCCTCCTCTCTCTCTGCCAGCCTCTCTGCCTACTTGTGATCTCTGTCAAATAAATAAATAAAATATTTTTTTAAAAGTCTAATATCTTAATCTTTCCATGCAATTTTCCTCAGAGTGGTTCTATTAAATGACATTTCCTTTCTTTCAGTAATGTGGACAATATATTTTGCTCTGCAGGCAGTAACTTACTTCAGCTGTAATAATCCAAGCATAATTACCTTTTAGTGAAATGCCTAGGTCATCTACTAAATTGTATTTTAACTGACAGACTGATTGAACTCCACCTCCCCTCAAAGTGTAGCCCCATATAATACAGTATGACTTGGCAATACCTTGGATTTTTTCCAAATATATTCAATATCCAAATCCTTCCCATTCTCCAATTTTTAACTTAAACCCTATCTTTTCTATAAAAAGTCTTAATACAAAAAAAATTCTTAATTACTATATTTTGAACCAATGAAATTGCTAGTATCTGAAGTGTTATTGTGAGGACATTTGCTACTTGTGAACACACACACGTGCACACACACACAAGTATGCAGTGTCTCTATTTCAATCACTCAGGGCAATGAAATTTAAACCCAAATTGTTCTATAGTTATCTTGTTTGTTAATTTTATTTCTCCCAAAAGATTATAAGAAAAAAATTTCTCACATAGCTCTGTATATCTGATACGGCCTACCATATTCATTCATTCATTCAACAAATATTGTGTTTACTATTATTAGTCAGTGTACTAAGCAAAGTAAATAAAATACTATACTGATGTCAAGAACTCTCAAATCTAATAACATGTAAAGATAAGAAAATAAGTAATTAAAATAAAGGGTGATTATGCTTGATGAGTGCAGGTATATAGGAAACTAACCACAGGTGGCTATGAAGCAGTAACTTGGTGAAAAAATTGTATCTAAGAGGAAACCTGAAGAATAACCAGGAATTAGCTACAGTAAAGGTAACTGAGCGATATAATCAAAGAATCTTACATTTGAAGTTTGAGTTTCCCTAGTTAGCACTAAAAGATATAAAAAAAAGTTCTGTTTGACGAAGCTGTTTTCACACTTGGATATATTTCTGCCAACACTGACAACTTGGTCTTCATTCAAGTGTAAGCTTCTTGATTTCAGGCCGTAAGGTGCTTTTTTTGTTTGTTTTTTTGTTTATTTTTTTAACTCTGACACAGGAAAATGTGTCAACTTTGCTTATTTCTCTTTCCTATTTCCTTTCTTCTTTGAATGCTTTAGCTGTAATAAGAGATCTATAACAATCATGTTCTTAGATTGCTTCAGAAAACAGGAGTGTAATAAATTCCATTAAGCTTCCAACAACTGAGACAGGGCAGACTCCCGAGGAGAGAAACAGAAGAACTGCAGGAAGACACATTTCAAGGAAGGGAAGGTGGAGAGATAACAAAAACCTTGAGAGTAGCAGGCCTCCACAAAAGAGGAGAAATGACTTCACTGGAAGAGGGGGGCTTTCTTCCTCCTAAATTAATACTCAGGTCCCCAAGAGCACAAATTAAGAATAACCCTAACCCCCACAAAGATACTGCATAGTGATCAACTTTTCTTTTATACAGCAAAAGGGGTTTTGTTCGTACACAGAGGACACTCCTGTGAACTATGGTGCTCAGAGAGAAGGAAAAATCGGTTGCATTCTTCTATCCCATTAGCTGTTGGCCACCAGAGTATGGAGAGAAAAAAACATTTAATGAGAGCTCATAAGGACTGCAGTTTTTTTTTAGCTTGTGACTGTGAGAAGTGGTATGTGACTCAAAGTAAATGGCCTTGACTCTAGGGAAAACGTCCTGCAGATATTCAAATTGTCTCTTTAACACAGTTTGGGTGAAGAGAACCCAAGATACACTCAAAACTGGCTGATGGTTTTTTATTTGCATTTCTTGGCCTGCTTTTTTTCATCTCTGTCAGCCTCTGAGTTTTTAACATTTGATAATCTGCTGCCGAGGTCAGTGTTTAATGTGTTATGATTACAAATTATTTAACTGATACTTCAAAAAAAAAATCTTTAGATTAAGCCTTTATGCAGAATGAAGGCTTACTATGAATCTGTAATAGCTGATTAGTTTAGTGCCTTGATTGGACTAATTGGAAATAACATCATTCCTTACTCAGAAATTCTATGTTCAGGATAAGAAGATTAAAATTAAAATATTAGTTCAGTAAACCACATAATATTTAAATACAATGAAGTTAAACTAAAACTAAACATAAAATTTTATTTTCCAAAGTTATTTCCAAATTATAGGGAAGTTAATATTTTCTTTATATATCTGTATGTATGGTGCTAAATGCTAAGTGCTAAATTAAAGTCTGCATTATGGCTCTGATTGTTAGTTTTGACATTAGAAAAAACCTAACCATGACCAGTTTCAGGGATTAATTAATTATAAGCTATTTTTTCTTAGTAATCAAAAAAACCAAAAAACAAAAAACAACCTTCAGGATAATAAGTTACTTCAAGTTTTATGAAATCAGCACTGTCTCCTCCTGAATATTTTAGAGACAATGCTAGGTATGGGGGAGGGAAGAGGTAGACAGGTCTAAAGAAGAATAGATATTAAAGAAGTATTTCCAAGGAAAGACTATAAAATCTGTCTCTACTGTGTTTGTTTTAAGATTTTATTTATTTATTTGACAGAGATACAGTGAGACAGGGAACATAGGCAGTGGGGAGTGGGAAAGGGAGAAGCAGATTCCCCACCGAGCAGGGAACCTGATTTAGGGCTCAGTCCTGGGACCCCAAGATCAAGCTGAGCCGAACTTAATGACTGAGCCACACAGGCGCCCCCATCCCTAATGATTTCTATGATGTTTAATATGGCATCCTATACAAAAAGATGATTTAAATGAATTTAAATAGAATAAGAAAGATTGTATAAATTACCATAACAGGTTAAAAGTAGGCCCAGTAACTGTTAGTCAATATTTTTAAGGACTAGACTAATTTAGCTACATAATAGATTAGGATCAACTTCAAATGTAGCAGTTCCAACCTGTGGATGTGTTTTCCTGCCGTAAACAACATTTTGGTCAAAACTAAGGTAAAATTCCCTTGTATCAGCTAAAATGTCCACTACCTCTGAATCTTAGCCTGAGGACTGGTGAGATTAACTGGTTTATGAGCTGAGGTGACTATATATTTAGAATTCAGATTCTAACACCTATGACTCACAAAAAGCCTTTTTTCCCTTGCTTTCTACAAGTTCTGTGGCTAATTTTTCTCTTTCCTTCAGTCTTCTGGTCTTGCTTGCATTTCTGTGTGTTGTTCTAACTCAGTGTGGACACTAAGGCCCAGTCATTTCCCTTGTTCCATCTCCTCTTTTTTTTTTTTTTTTAAGATTTTATTTATTTGACAGAGAGAAACACAGCCAGAGAGGGAACACAAGCAGGGGGAGTGAGAGGGGTAGAAGCAGGCCTCCCACCGAGCAGGGAGCCCGATGTGGGGCTTGATCCCAGGTCTCCGGGATCATGACCTGAGCCGAAGGCAGTCGCTCAACCAACTGAGCCACCCAGGTGCCCCCTGTTCCATCTCCTCTTACCAAAAAATAATTATCCTGCCCTTAATCATTTATTTAGTAAAACAGTCATAAGGAGCCACATTGAGCCCCATTGTCTTCCAACTGTCTCCCTCCCTCTACTTTCTCTTTTTCTCTTCTGGCAACACTCAAAAGACTTCTATCTTCCTGGCAATTTTTTCTACACTCAGGATCCATTGCGGTCTCAGTTCCTACCCAAGAAACTTAACAGTTTTTATAAAAGAACAAAAACAAAAACTACATCTTTCTCCCTCATGAAAATTGTGAACATTTCTCCATCTCACCTTTTTTTGGTTTTTTTTTGGATAAGATTTCAAGACCTTCATAGAGTGCTACACTTCATGAGAAAGAATAATGGTCATCAATTGGCTCCAGAATCAATATTATGTGTGGGGACCTAATCTACTCTTGAACTCTTTATAATTCAAAAAAGGTTTCAATACAATGTTAGACCTGAGGCCTGGGGTGGTGGTAGAGCGGGGAGGGGTGTTTATAAAGGCACAAGTAGAATGGACACGGTATAAGTATTAACAAGAAGAATTTAAAGCAGTTTATGGGAAAGCATCAGAGAAGCATCAGAGAAAGTCTAAGCCTAAGTAGGCATTCCTGTAGAAGTTCTAGCCTCAAATGAGGAAGGGTTCGTGCCACTTGTCTTCCCTGTCCACTGCACCTCAGAGGCCTCCAGCTCCTTCAAACATTCTGGGTCTCTGCTGCCCCACGTCCACACATCATCAATGGTAAGGTTGATAATCAGATGCACAAGGAACACAGCTCCTGGTGGTGAAGCCAGAGTCAAGATAAAGAAACTTGCTAAAGGAATAAGTTTAGTTTGAAATATGACTCTGGAAAAGTATGAATATTATGCTTCCCTCTTTTCTAGAATGAAGATGTTCAAGAATCTGAAATGACAGTATCTACAGTGCTTAATTTCTTGATAATACTTGAAATACAAAATTACACAACCATTATTTCTGCCCCTTAGTTTTCCTCCCTGCATTCCTCCACAAACATTTAGTAAAACTCAATGATAAGCACTGTGCTAGGATAGAGAATACAGAAATAAAGATCACTCTTGCTTAAGAAACTAAGTATCTAGGAATGATTCAGATATGCTCAACAAAATTCTGTTTTGAGCTTGTTTTGAAGGGTACATAGCTAGCTACTAAGGAAGGAGGGAAAGGATGTTCCATGTACAGGCGACACTAGTGGCAAAAGCACAGAAAGCATGTGACCTTTCTGAGAATGTGCAAAAAACTGAGCAGAGCTAGAGGACTGAGGCTATAGTGTGCAAGGAGAGATGACAGTGAGACCACAGCAGGACAGATAAGTTATGCTGAGGATCGATTATGAAAATCCTTCTTCCCTGAGGACAGTAATGAGGGGCAGGAGCAGAGCTGTGTTTAGTGAAGTCACTAGGGCAGTGATAGGGATGACAGGAGGGTGCTGTGAAGTGAGACTGGAGACTGAGAGCCTAATTTGGAGACATAAAGTAATCCAAATGCGAAGGAAATCCACATTCAATTGAATCACTGTCAAGCTTACACACACAACACAAGACCTGTCTCATCACAGCCTCTGAGGGGACACAGGGAAGCAAAAAAAGGAACTGCTCCATAGCATTTCTTCAGAAGCCTCCATCCTTTCATTTTCCAGTAGGATCACAAGGCATTACACCAAGATTCAGATCAGCTGTAGTTCAAATCTTTGCCTACCTGGCCTGTTTGGGTACATGCAAGGGCATCAGGATGCCATGGTGGAGCCATTTCCCTATATGCAGTAGGAGTGGCTTTGAAAAGGAAGAAATAGAACGTGAGCGTCCCCCGTGTGTGTGGGCAGCCCCAGAACGTGAGGGTCCCCCCGTGCGTGTGGGAAGCCCCCGAACGTGAGCGTCCCCCGTGCGTGTGGGCAGCCCCGGAGCGTGTGGGCTCCCCCCGGCGTGTGGGGTCCCCCCGGGTGTGTGGGCTCCCCCGCGTGTGGGCGCCCCCGTGCGTATGGGCTCCCCCCATCGTGTGGGCGCCCCCGTGCGTGTGGGCGTCCCGGAGCGTAAGGGCGTCCCGGAGCGTGTGAAGATGTGGTCCATATATACAATGGAAATCTACGCCTACATCAAAAAGGACAAATATCCAATTTTTGTAGCAACATGGACTGGACTGGAGGAGATTAGGCTGAGT